>JAUDYJ010000004.1:6944308-7014308 GCA_030761175.1 Masticophis lateralis | reverse complement strand
GGGACCTTGGAGGTCTTCTAGCTGAATTCCCTGCTAAGAAGGAAACCCTATAATTTCAGGCAGGCCGCTATCCAGTCTTTTTAAAAAAACCTTCAGTGTTCGAATACCCACAACTTCTGGAGGCAAGTTATTCCGCTGCTTAATTGTTATCACCGTCAGGAAATTTCTCCTTAGTTCCAGATTGGTTCTTACCTTGATTAGTTTCCATCTATAGCTTCTTGTCCTTTTTTAAAAAAATTTAATTTATATGCCGCCCTTCTCCGGAGACTCAGGGCGGCTTACAATGTGTTAAGCAATAGCCTTCATACTTGTGTATATACCTGCTTAATAAGGCTTTCGCCCCCCCCCCCAAGCGGTGTTCTTTTTTATACAAAGTCAGTTTATTGCCCCCACAATCTGGGTCTTCATTTTACCTACCTTGCAAGGATGGAAGGCTGAGTCAACTTTGAGCCTGGTGAGATTCGAACTTGCAGTAATTGCAGGCAGCTGGTGTCACTTTAAAACCACTTTAAGCTGCTGTGCCACCAAGGCTATTGCTTAACACATTGTAAGCCGCCCTGAGTCTTCGGAGAAGGGCAGCATATTTATCAAATAAAAAAAAAAAAAGGCCCTTTGAAGAATAGGTTGACCCCCTCTTCTTTATGAGAGCCCCCTCAAATATTAGAAGATGCTATCATGTCTCCCCTGGTCCTCCTTTTCATCCAACTAGCCATGCCCAGTTCCTGCAACCGTTGTTCATATGTTTTAGCCTCCAGTCCCCTAATCCTCTTTGTTGCTCTTCTCTGCACTCTTTCTAGAGTCTCAACATCTTTTTTTACATTGTGGTGACCAATACTGGATGCAATATTCCAAGTGTGGCCTTACCAAATATTTGCAAAGGTACACGTGGTGTAAAGAACAGAGGGATGTATGTATCTCCCTCAACCCTTCCAAATATCATAAGGTGGTGTCACTTGTATGGTGAAAGATTCAGAAGAGACTCTAGAATTGAATTAGGGAATTGTCTGTTGTATGGTAAAGTAAAGCACGCCAAGTTTTAAAAAGGTTAGATGAAGTCATGGAAAATAAAGCAGCTAATTGCATTAAAGATACACTGTTTGTTGGGAGCAAGAAGGAACATAGCTAAATAGAGAGGTTTTGCTGTTCTTTTCATATCCACGAGTGGGACTATTCCTGAAAATAGACCATCCCCAGCGTGTTGGCAGTGGCTTTCAATCCATATCTGATCCCTACCATCCAATTCAAGGGTAAAGAAACAGACAGAGAATCAATCACCGCTGACAATGATTGACTCAGCCTTCCATCCTTCCGAGGTGGGTAAAATCAGGACCCAGGTTGTTGGGGGCAATAAGCTGACTTTGTAAACTGCTTAGAGAAAGCTGCAAAGCAGAAGAGGGAGGGAGGGAGGGAGGGAGGGAGGAAGGAAGGAAGGAAGGAAGGAAGGAAGGAGCTGTGATGGCGCAGTGGTTAGGATTTGGTATTGCAGGTTAATTCTGCCAAGTGCTAGCAGTTCAATTCCGATGGGGCTGAAGGTTGACTCAGCCTTGCATCATTCTGAGGTGGGTAAAATGAGGACCCAGGACAATAGGCTGACTCTGTAAACCGCTTAGAGAGGGCTGTAAAGCCCTGTGAAATGGTATATCAGTCTAGGTGGGGTTCTTGGTGCTCTCTGAACCTGCTTGTTGTCTTGCAGGAAATTCTGCAAAAAAAACAAAAAACAAAACAAAACAAAACCAACAACAGCCAGACTTAGACAGCACCAAAGATCTCACATCTAGAGTTCTGGACAGAGCACGTCTTCTGAACAAATGATCGAATTTCCCACAGACACTTATTGGGCAGGGAAAACTGTGCTGCTGAAAAATAGCTGGAGATCAATTTTTGGCAACAGTAGACACCTTCTGGCTATCTTTTTATGAAGCATTATTATCTCTCCCACCCCCAATTGAGAAGACATTGTCATTGTCATGTTAACCCATTGAGCACCACACTGTTCTTCTAAGGACCCCAGCAGAGTTTTTCATTGTGACAAGCACGCTTCCCTCTCAGCCGCCTTCTCTAAGTTCTTTCAAAGATCTCTTGTCCGTGAAAAGACGGTTTAAGATCTTCCTTCTAAAGCTCAAGAGTGGGTCATAATTCTCCCTCTTTCTCTCTCTCTCTCTCTTTCTCCCTCTCTCTTTCTCTCTCTCTCTTTCTCTCTCTCTCCCTCTCTCTTTCTTTCTCTTCCTCCCTCCCTCGCTTTCTCTCTCCCCCTCCCTCTTTCTCTCTCTCTCTCTCTCCTTCTCTCTCTTTCTCCCTCTCTCTTTCTCTCTCTCTCTTTCTCTCTCTCTCCCTCCCTCGCTTTCTCTCTCTCCCTCCCTCTCCCTCTTTCTCTCTCTCCTTCTCTCTCCCTCCCTCTCCGTCTTTCTCTCCCTCCCTCTCCCTCTTTCTCTCTCGCTCTCTCTCTCTTTGTCTCTTTCCCACTCTCTCTTCCTCTCCCTCCCTCTCCCTCTCTCTTTCTCCCTCTTTCTCTCTCTCCCCCCCCTCTCTTTCTCTCTCCCACTCTCTCTTCCTCTGTCTTCCTCTCCCTCCCTCTCTCTTTCTCCCTGTCCTTCTCTCTCTCACCCTCCCTCCATCCCTCTCTTTCTCTCTCTCTCCCCCCTCTCTCTTTCTCTCTCTCTCCCACTCTCTCTCTCCCTCTCTCTTTCTTTCTCTTCCTCCCTCCCTCGCTTTCTCTCTCCCCCTCCCTCTTTCTCCCTCTCTCTCCCTCCCTCTCCCTCTTTCTCTCTCTCCTTCTCTCTCCCTCCCTCTCCGTCTTTCTCTCCCTCCCTCCCTCTCCCTCTTTCTCTCTCGCTCTCTCTCTCTTTGTCTCTTTCCCACTCTCTCTTCCTCTCCCTCCCTCTCCCTCTCTCTTTCTCCCTCTCTTTCTCTCTCTCTCCCCCTCTCTTTCTCTCTCCCACTCTCTCTTCCTCTGTCTTCCTCTCCCTCCCTCTCTCTTTCTCCCTGTCCTTCTCTCTCTCACCCTCCCTCCATCCCTCTCTTTCTCTCTCTCTCCCCCCTCTCTCTTTCTCTCTCTCTCCCACTCTCTCTCTCCCTCTCTCTTTCTTTCTCTTCCTCCCTCCCTCGCTTTCTCTCTCCCCCTCCCTCTTTCTCCCTCTCTCTCCCTCCCTCTCCCTCTTTCTCTCTCTCCTTCTCTCTCCCTCCCTCTCCGTCTTTCTCTCCCTCCCTCCCTCTCCCTCTTTCTCTCTCGCTCTCTCTCTCTTTGTCTCTTTCCCACTCTCTCTTCCTCTCCCTCCCTCTCCCTCTCTCTTTCTCCCTCTCTTTCTCTCTCTCTCCCCCCTCTCTTTCTCTCTCCCACTCTCTCTTCCTCTGTCTTCCTCTCCCTCCCTCTCTCTTTCTCCCTGTCCTTCTCTCTCTCACCCTCCCTCCATCCCTCTCTTTCTCTCTCTCTCCCCCCTCTCTCTTTCTCTCTCTCTCCCACTCTCTCTCTCCCTCTCTCTTTCTTTCTCTTCCTCCCTCCCTCGCTTTCTCTCTCCCCCTCCCTCTTTCTCCCTCTCTCTCCCTCCCTCTCCCTCTTTCTCTCTCTCCTTCTCTCTCCCTCCCTCTCCGTCTTTCTCTCCCTCCCTCCCTCTCCCTCTTTCTCTCTCGCTCTCTCTCTCTTTGTCTCTTTCCCACTCTCTCTTCCTCTCCCTCCCTCTCCCTCTCTCTTTCTCCCTCCCTCTCTTTCTCTCTCTCTCCCCCCTCTCTTTCTCTCTCCCACTCTCTCTTCCTCTGTCTTCCTCTCCCTCCCTCTCTCTTTCTCCCTGTCCTTCTCTCTCTCACCCTCCCTCCATCCCTCTCTTTCTCTCTCTTTCCCACTCTCTCTCTCCCTCCCTCCCTCTCTCTTTCTCCCTCTCTCTCTCTCTCTCTCTCTCTCTTTTGCAGAGTCTGGAACTGCATCCATCTGTCAGAGTATTTGCATTGTGCTTATCACCATGGGTACCGCTATAAATGATGCCGGGGAAACGAAGCATAAAAATATAGACGCTGCAGCTGGGACAATAAGCAAGGAAACGTTGTCAGCTCAGCTTTGTTAGGGAGTGTCCTAAGTTGGTCTTGTTCAGACGAGTTATTCGTGGATGGGTGGATAAATAGGGGCAAATAAGGACCTTCTAGATTTGGCCCTCAGCCTATTAGATAGGAATAAGCAAGATTGGACAAATCAGTCCGTAATTCCCTAAGCCAAGGATGGCTTGCATCCTAAACCGTTGGAATGTTTTCAGTGAGATCACATGACTCAGCCAAACAACGATACTTGGTTACTGGAATGCAATAAATATAGCATTCCCAAGAACTAACACAGGCATCTGATAGGAAAGGACTCAGAATAGGCCGCAGGGTGATAAAAACTCTTTCATGGAAGTCCCAAAGGTGCTTTTTCAGGAGGCCACTGGGCTTTCTTATTTTTTTTCTTTTGAAGATTTTCACTTTTCATGCAAGAAGCTTCCTCAGCTCTGACAGGACGGTGGGGAATGGAGGGATTTATATTCCTTGCAGACAGCTGGTCATTTGCATCCTTTTAGAGGGTCGTTGAGGCCACTTGGAGGTTTATCTGTGTCCTCAGGGTCACCTGAGTGCTGCAAATGGTTCCTGAAGTCTGCCATTTTTTTTTCCTCTGGAAACCCATTACTCCCACACCATTCAAAGGGCCTTCATCCCAAATTGTATAGCTAAAAATCTGTAGAGATTCTCAGTCATCCAGGTCATGGTTGTCCCAAAGGTGCTTTTTTTCAGGAGGCAACTGGACTTTCTGTTTTTTTTTCTTTTGAAGACGTTTCGCTTCTCATCCAAGAAGCTTCTTCATCTCTGACAGGATGGTGGGGAATGGAAGGATTTATCTTCTTTCATGGAAGCTTAACTTTTCATCTCCCCACAATCCAGTCAGAATGGATGAAGCTTCTTGGATTTTTTTTTCCTTCTTCCTCAAGGAAAAAAAAACAGCCCAGTTGTCTTGGAGAAAAAGCTCCTTTGAGGTGACTTATTTATTTATTTATTATTTATTTATTAGTTCGATTTATATGCTGCCCTTCTCCGGAGACTCAGGGCGGCTTACAATGCATTAAGCAATTAACTACAACCTGGATGACTGAGAATCTTCATAGACATTCTTTCATGGAAAGTTGGAAGGACCCGTCATTTTGGGAATGTCAACCAAATCTTTAAGAATAAAATGTAAGGGAGGGAGGGAACTATGGATTGATTGGCGGATTGATCGTTTGCCGTCAAGTCAATGTTGACTCTTAACGATCAAATAAAAAGATTTTTCTCCATGGTGATCTATCCCAGGTCTAGGACAACTCGTCACAACCCATTTGCCATGGTCAACTCACTGGGTGACAACTCGCCAGGATAAATTCAATTTTCTGCGGAACAAGAGTGACACTAATATTCAGAGGTGGGATTCAAAAATTTTAGCAACCAGTTCTCTGCCCAGTTGCTGGGTGGGTGTGGACATGATGGGTGTGGCCTACTCGACCTCCTGCACCATAGCTAGGGGGGAGTTTTCATCCTCTCCAAGCTCCAGAGGTTTTTCTTGAGCCTCCAGGTGGGCGAAAACAGCCTCCCCCAGGCTCTGGAGGCCCTCTGGAGGCAGAAAACAGGCCTGTTTCCAGACTTATGGAACTTCCGGGAGGCCCATTTTTCGCTCTCCCAGAGTCTCAATGCGGGTGCTGTACTTACCTGGCATCCAAAACGGGCCGCGTGAAGACTCCTGGGAGGGGAGGGGCGGGAGGCTGGGAGGGGCCAGCCAGTCCTTGCAACTGCCAGTTCGGCGAACTGTATAAAATTGGCATCCGGTTTACCGGACCCAGTCCGAACCGTCTGAACTCCACCCCTGCTAATATTGAAGAAATGGTGGACTACAGCCATTAAAGAAAGGATGCCAAAGGAGGGACACAATGAAATGTGAATGACCCATAAGAAAATATTTTTTTAAGTTTATTTGAAATAATTAAATTGATTTGATGAATTGTTCCGCGGCGAGTTGGCCTGCAGTGAGTTCTCCATTCCGATCTGTCCCTCACCTGATCCTTCAAAACTTCCATCACTACTGCAACTGATCATCATCCATTTTGCTGCTGGTCATTCCCCTTCTTCTCTTTCTTTCCAACTTTCCCAACCGTAGAACTTTCTCCAGATAGTTAGGTCTGTCTGAAGTATGATCCTTTGAAGTTATTTGTACCTTGAGTCTGGGTTTATTTGTTCAGTAATCCATCTGTTTGCTTTCTTGGCCATCCATATTATTCTCCAAGACTAATTAAAAAAAAACAAAAAACCCACATCAATTTACTTTCTGTGCTACTTCTTTAGAAATGAACTCCCTGGTCACTTAGAGCGGGCTCAGTCATTATGAAATGTGAAGGATTAGTTGGAAAAGAAGGGAGCAGTAACAGAGGGATATAATCAAGACCAAGGGAGGTACCAATTCCACTCTATAAAGTCTTAGTAAGACCACACCTAGAATACGGCATCCAGTTTTGGTCACCATATTATAGAAAAGTTGTTGAGACTCTAGAAAGAGAGCAGAGAAGAGCAACCAAGAGGATTAGGGAACTGGAGGCTAAAACATACAATGAACAGTTGCAGGAACTGGGCCTGGCTAGTCTAGTGAAGAGAAGGACCAGGGGAGACATGATAGCCATCTTCCAATATTTGAGGGGCTGCCACAGAGAGGAGGGGGTCAAGCTATTTTCCAAAGCACCTGAAGGCCAGACAAGGAACAATGGATGGAAACCGAACAAGGAGAGATTCAACCTGGAAATAAGGAGGAATTTTCTGACAGTGAGAACAATCAACCCATGGAACAGAAGTTGCCTTCAGAAGTTGTGGAAGCTTCATCTCTGGAAGCTTTCAAGAAGAGACTGGACTGTCATCTGTCAGAAATGGTCTCCTGCTTGGGCACTGGGTTGGACTAGATGACCTACAAGGTCCCATCTAACTCTGTTAATCTGAGCAGATTAACAGATTAACTTCTTCTGCTTTGTCTCCCCCAAAAAAGAGAATAGCGTCCTCATATGTTATTGTGAGTCCTGGTGAAATTATTAACATGACCCAGATGGTTGAGTTCAGACAACATAGCCAACCATAACATTACATGAACAAACACAATTGCAGAAATATTGTTTGTTTATTTATTTATTTATTGGTTCAATTTATATGCCGCCCTTCTCCAGAGACTCAGGGCGTCTTACAATGCGTTAAGCAATAGCTGTCATACTTTTGTATATATCTGCTTAGTAGGGCTTTTGCCCCCCCCCCCAAGCGGTGTTCTTTTTTATACAAAGTCACCTTATTGCCCCCACAATCCGGGTCCTCAATTTACCTACCTTGAAAGGATGGAAGGCTGAGTCAACCTTGAGCCTGGTGAGATTTGAACTCGCAGTAATTGCAGGCAGCTGGCAGCTAAGTGCTACTTAACAGCACTTTAGTCTGCTCCACCACCAAGGCTCCTTGGAAAGAAATAGCCTGCTAAACCCAAGCAAATAAATCATGCTTTCATAGAATGATTCAAGTTCTCTCAACGTGCTGAATCACAAAATACCCAATTCCCAGGAATGGGCTTCAGATCCTTTAGCAACGGGTTTGCTGCCATTTTGCTGGGTGGGCATGGCCTTGCTGGGGGTGGCCCAGTTGGCCACCTGAACCACAGTGAAGAGGGACATTTTTTTGCCCTCCCCAGGCTCCGGAGGCTTTCCCGGAGGCCGGAAAAAGGCCCACTTCCGGAACTTCCGGTAGGCCCATTTTATGCCCCCCCAGACTCTCCGTGCAGCCCCTGCACTTACCTGGAATGATGAACGGGCTTGCCCAAATCCTGCCAAACCCCCAGGAGCCCACCTCTGCCAATACCAATGTTGTGCAACCCAGCTTCTTAGTATCAGAAAGGAAGTCTGTCCATATTTGAAGTCAGCTAGCATTCTTTATATCAGAAGTCCCCAATACCCAGGCTGCGGACCGGTACTGGTTCATGGCTTGTTAGGAACTGAGCTGCACAACTGGAAGAGAGCAGTGGGTGAGCAAAAGTGTGCATGCATGGAATCTAGGTTGCCTTTTCTTCTCCCTCCCCCTCCCCAGGTCCATGGAAAATTTGTCTTCCACAAAACCAGTCCCTGTTGCAAAAAGATTGGAGGCCGTTGCATTATAGCAATAGCAATTAGATTTATATATCGCTTTGCAGCCCTCTCTAAATGGTTTACAGAGTCAAACTCTGGTGGCTCAGCAGACTAAAGCATTGTGATTAACATCAGCTGTCCGCAATTACTGTAAGTTCAAATCTCACCAGGCTCAAGGTTGACTCAGCCTTCCATCCTTTCTAAGGTAGGTAAAATGAGGACCCATTTTTTGAGGGCAATAAGATGACTTTGTATAAATATATATACAAAAGTATGAAGGCTATTGCTTAATGCATTGTAAGCCGCCCTGTGTCTCCGGAGAAGGGCGGCATATAAATCAAATTTTAAAAAAAACAAAACTATTGACTACTGACTGTGCCACCATGGCTCGCTCCTTCCTTCCTTCCTTCCTTCCTTCCTTCCTTCCTTCCTTCCTCCCTCCCTCCCTCCCTCCCTCCCTTCCTTATAACACCAGACTTATATACTGCTTCACAGTGCTTTACAGCCCTCTCTAAGCGGTTTACAGAGTCAGCCTATTGTCCCCCAACAATCTGGCTCCTCATTTTACCAACCTTGGAAGGATGGAAGGTGCAGTCAACTTGGAGCTGGCGAGAATCGAACTGCTGACAGTGGGCAAAATTAATACCCAATTCGAACCACCATGGCTCTTCCCATTTTTATAAAGGCTGATTCTGTAAACCACTTAGAGAGGGCTGCACAGCAATATAGAAGTCTAAGTGCTATTGCTATAAACATGAAATATTATACATGATGCGTGTATATACATGGAATGCCAGTTGGAAACAGAAGACTGTTGATCGATTTGTGACCCACCGCAGGCCTTAATGCTCTTCTTGTAGATTATTCTGGGTAACAAGCTTTCATTATCATGCTTCAATCATGTGCTCGAGCACGTTTGCATGTCTACCTATAATAACATTGGAAATTTAACATCCCATCGCGCCTTTAGGCTGTCCCGTATTCTGAGGGATCAGCCATGTTCTGGGTTTCATTGGCAATTGGATTCCAGGAGATCTCTGACTGACAGAAAATTCTCACGTTTTCGGTGTTTCTATGTTTCTCTAAATACTTTGGTAGCCAAATCAGCCCTGCAACATTCTGTTTCAAAGGAAGCCTGCCCAACGTCTGCTCCAAACAGGTGGTTGATTTTGCAATTTTGGAAGGGGGCTAGTAGTTCTTTAAAAATGTGCTCTTGTTAACTCCGACGAGCATAGTCAATCAGAATATAACCGGAAGGGACCTTGGAGGTCTTCTAGTCCAACCCTTTGTTCAAGTAGAAGAAATCCAAGAAAAGAAAAGTTTCAGAAGAAAACAGAACGTTTAATTCAACTACATATACGAGTTTTGTGGCCGCTCAAGAAACAGTCAGGCATGGGAAGGGTTTTGTGGCTCCCAGTGTTTTCTTTTCTGTGGGAAACGGGTCCAAATGGCTCTTTGAGTGTTTAAGGTTGCGGACTCCTGCCCTAGACCAGGGCTGTCAAACACCCGGCCCGTGGCCCAGATGCATCACTCGCTGGCCATGCACACACCCGGTTTAGCGAAGTGGGGGGGGGAAGCCCTGATACGTCATGTGATGTCGCTGTGATGATGTGAGTTTGATACCCCTGCCCTATACCATTTCAGGCAGGTGGCTGTTCAGTCTTTTCTTAAAAACCTTCAGTGATGGAGCATGCATAACTTCTAGTGGCAAGATGTCCCACTGGTTAACTGCCCTCACTGTTAGGAAGTTTCTTCTTAATTCCACGTTGCTTCTCTCCTTGATTACAGATTAACAGAGTTGGAAGGGATCTTGTACTGGATCTGTCAGAAATGCTGGGCAGGGAGTGGACTAGATTTTGAATCAATTCTACATCTGGGGATTCGGGTCCATTTCAATGAGTGCTGTTTTTGTTACCGCCTTATCCAAAAGAGCTCATTTACCTATGCCAAGTTAAGATTTACTATAACGATACATAAATAGGATGTTTCTTCTCGTCGCACTAAATGCAGATCCAGTTTTGATTTCCCCTCAGTTCCAGTTTTATTCCAGTTTTATTGAACGTATTTGATTTGGCCCCATTTAATAGACTTGGCGCCTGAAGGTTAAATGGATGAGGAAGTTTTGACAAATATCTGAGGATATTTTTCACGTCTTCGGCAAACAGATGTATTTATTTGGATGCCTGGTTCCTTCGGGGGAAAAAACAATTTCTCCGCCATCCAGTTTTGTAAGGCATTTATTTGCCAGCGTTTACATTTTAACATGTATTTTCCACGAATATGGGCACATTTTGGGCCAAATTCTCCGAACAGCCATCCAGCTTGCAAAAGGCTGAGATGGGTTCCTTTCTCATTTATTCAGCAGACCATGACAAATTTGGATGCAATGAAACGTTCTTATTTATGCTCGTTTGTTTTGCTTCATTTTGGGTTTAAAAAAGCAAAAGCAAAAAAAAAAAAAAAAAAGAGGCAAAAACAAAACTCAACATTACATAACCTTTGTATTTCCTAAGATTTTTTGTTTTGTTTTTTTTTAGTTCTGTTTGGCTAATTTGTGGACGGCTGTGCATATGTTTGCATGCTTTTGTATTATGTTATGTTGGGTTTTTTCCTCCCCCCTTTGGTATTATTTTTTTTTTCTCATTTTACCTTCGGCCAGACCCGTGATTGAGAAAATTAAGAAAGAGGGAAAAATTTTTTTAAAAAAAATAGAAAGTGAAAATTAATTCAGTGAATGGGATCTATAGGAAGTAGAGGAAGACCGTTGACTCTACTCTGTTGTTCAATAAAAACATATAAAGATATAGTAGTTAAGGCACAAGACTAGAAAGCAAGAGATTGTGAGTTCAAGTCTCACCAAAGCCACGAAAGCCAGCTGGCTGATTTTAGGCCAATCACCAGGAGACTGTAAGTTCTAGTCCCGCCTTAAGCATGAAAATCAGCTGAGTTACTTTGGGCCAATCACCAGGAGACAGTGAGTTGTAGTCCTGCCTTAGGCATCAAAGCCAGCTGGGAGACTGTGGGCCTATCACCAGGAAACTGTGAGTTCTAGTCCCGCCTTAGGCATGAAAGCCAGCTGAGTTACTTTGGGCCAATCACCAGGAGACAGTGAGTTCTAGGCCCACCTTAGGCATCAAAGCCAGCTGGGAGACTTTGGGCCAATCAGCAGGAGACTGTGAGTTCTAATCCCTCCTTAGGAATGAAAGCTAGTTGGGTCACTTTGGACCAATCACCAGGAAGATGGCAAATTCTAAACTTACTTTAGGCATGAAATCTGACTTGTGACTTTGCGCCGATTTCTCTCAGCCCAACCCATCTCACAGGGTTATCATTGTAGTGAAAATAGTAGGAGGAAGGTGAGTTGGATATGTTCACCGGCCTTGAGTTATCCGCAAAAATAATAAAGGTGGGATATAAACAAATAAAAATATAAAGAGAAAGTAGTCATATTGGTCAAATATTTGCCATTTGCTTTTGCTGGGGCTTCCTTCTCGAAGATCCCAAAATCATGTGGAAGCTTGGATTGATAGCCAGAACCACACTGGACCAAGCAACACCAAAATTCACTATATAGGAAGCCAAAATAAAATCTGTAGAGCAGAGATCTTTAAACTTGGCAGCTTTAAGACTTGTGGACTTCAACTCCCAGAATTCTCCAGCCAGCTATGCTATGCTGGCTGGAGAATTCTGGAAGTTGAAGTCCACAAGTCTTAAAGCTGCCAAGTTTGAAGACCTCTGCTCTAGAGGAATACAATTCTTGCTGGGATAAATGGGATGATTTTAAACTGGAGAGGATTCTTCAACCCTCACCAAATTTCTAAGTGTTTCTTATTTCAAGGTTCTCCATGAAGTCCCTTAGCTGTGTTCTGCCCCAGCTACGGACCCCAAAGAATGCAGCACACACAAACTCTATACAAAGCTTATTTTACTCAAATTACTTAGTCTTTATCATTCAAAGGCTGTTAATGAACTGTCTTAACAGCCTACCAGAATTCTAAGATAAGGTAATCACAGTCTTACTAGAGTTGGCAGAAAACCCAGAAGCAATTTTGCAGAGAATCCAGACGCGAAGGAGAGTGAACTAAAGTTGTTCCCTACAGTTTGCTGCAAGCAGTGTTCCTCCTTAAATAGGCTAAGGGAGTGGCCAATTAACCCCAAGCCTTACTCTCGAGGAGACCTCCTCCTGAGGAGCCACTCCTGCCTTTTGGCAGCTCTGCGCGCCTGTGCATTGAGAAGAGGCTCCTCCACTTCATCCTCTTCACTTAAAGGAGCTTCTGGAGGTTCTGAAGGCCCTGGCTGAATCCCTTCCTCTGGCACCACCTCTTCTCCAGACTCCTCACTGTCCGACTCGACACCACACCAGCCTCCTCGTTGTCAGAATCAGCTACAATCTGCACAGGCCACAACAGGCTGCGTGGAGAATACCTGATTGGTTAGTTTGAGATTTGAAAGACGTTTGAGAATGAAAAATCAGAACAGTTCCGTGTTCATCTCCAGAGCCGAACGCTTTCTGATCTAGTGCGCCAATCAGAGTCTAAAAGTGTTTCCAAAGTCATCCCCTAGCAACAGCATCATTAGGCAGGCAACCAGCCGCACAGCACCTTGGCGAGTGCAAAATTTTAAAACGAAGTGAAGGCTAAAACTCAATCCAATTATAAATTAAGAAATTGCAGTGTTGAAAGCAGAGGTCTTGGTTAATTTTCAAGAAGGGGGTCAAGCAAACTTGAGTGACAGAATGAAAGATGATAAGGGACCTGAGAAATCCTCTAGTCCAACCAGAGGTGGTATTTAGCAAGTTCCAACCAGTTCTGGAGAACTGGTAGCAGAAATTTTGAGTAGTCCGGAGAACAGGTAAATACCACCTCTGATTGGCCACTCCCCCATCTATTCTCTGCCTCCCGAGTCCCAGTTGATCGGGAGGAAATGAGGTCTTCTTAAAAAACTTCAAGTGTTGGAGCATTAGTTCTTGATTTATGACTACAACTGAGGCCAACATTTCTGCCGCTAAACAAGAGTCACTGCAGTGAGTCACTGCAGTGGTTAAATTACTAATGCGGTTGTTACATTGAATCTGGCTTCCCCATTGACACTCCTTGTCGGAAGGTCGCCAAAGGAGAATTACATAACCCCAGTACACTGCGACTGTCATAAATGTGAACCAGTTGTCAAGCATCCAAGTGTAAATCACATGACCATGGGGATGCTGAAACGGTCCTAAGTGTGAAAAATGGTCTTAAATTGCTTTTTTCAGTGCCGTCGTAACTTTGAAGGGTCACCGGATAAATGATTGGAAGTTGAAGGCTACTTGTACAGTAGTGGCCAAAATTGTGGAAACCTTTTGGGAAAAGTGTATTTTTGAGGTTTGATGGCTAATAACACCACTTTTTTTTTTTTTTTTTTTGGAGTTTCAAGATAATCTTATTCCACTGCTGGAATGGCCTGGGAATAGCCCAGACCTTAACTCAATGGAAAATCTATGGAGCCGACTAAAGAAACTGGTTAGTCAGAAACGATCGAGCAATAAAACTCAGTTAACAGAAGCCATCATTCAATCTTGGTTTCACATGAGAACAGTTGCAGAACTCAAAGACTTGGTTCACTCCATGGGAAGACGTTGTAAGGCCATTGTTCATGCTAAAGGTTACCCAACTAAGTATTAATTGACATGGGGATCATTTTTATACATCTCATTTTTTCTATGTGTTTCCCTTTTCTTCTTTATACAGTAACTGCTATTCTAACAGCAAATCCTTCAGAAAAGTGATTGCATTACATTCTTGATTAAATTATCTTTTTATTGATATGTAATTTTATGGTACTACTCCAAAAAAAAAAGTGGTGTTATTAGCTAGTTTTAGAAAATACACTTTTCCCAACAGGTTTCCACAATTTTGGCCACTACTGTATACTGTTGGATCATTATAATCCACATTTTATCATTTTGGTGGCTGGACATGACTGGACATATTTCTTAGCATTGTATAGTCTTCTTAGAGATAGTCAGTTTAGCATTTTTCCTGCTAAACCTGCCTTTAATCTTCCAGAATAAATCTTTCTGATTCTTTGGTCTGTTCTGTGTGAGTCTCATATATTTAGCCTTCAATGTCCATTGATTGATTGATTGATTGATTGAGCACCATTAAATTGCTGCTGACTCTTAGGAACGGTCTGGATAGATTATCTTGGCCATTTCAGCTTCTCAATAATACATTCATTGCTCTTTTAATCAAAACTCTCCAATTTGGAACCCCCTTTTTCTTCCTTTCCATCAATTTTTCCAAGCATTTTAAATTCCCTAATGGAATCTGGATTTCTGCATAAGATCACCAAACTATAATAATCAGAATGTGGTTATTTTTGACCAATCTGAGTCAGTTCAGGCTGATGGTTAAGGCACCAGGCTAGAAACTGGAGGACTGTGAGTTCTAGTCCTGCTTGAGGCATAAAAGCCGGATGGGCCAATCACCTGTGAGTCCTACATTAGACACGAAAGCTGACTGGCTGACTGCCAATCATTCCATCAGCCCAACTGTTGTGGGGGAAATAGGAGGAGGAGGTAGCATGCTGTGAGTTGTTTATAAAAAATAAAGGTGGAATATAAATTTAAAAAATCAAAACGTGCTTCAGGTGGGACTTCTGGCTTTGATTTGTTTTACAATCCACCAATTAATTCCTTCCTTCCTTTCATTCTTTCTTTCTCCCTTTTTCTCTCTCTCTCTCTCCCTCCCTTTCCCCCTTTCTCTCTTTCTCTCTTTCTCTTTCTCTCCCTTCCTTCCTTTCATTCTTTCTCCCTTTCTCTCTCTCTCTCTCTCTCTCTCTCCCTCCCTTTTCCCCTTTCCCCCTTTCTCTCTTTCTCTTTCTCTCCCTTCCTTCCTTTCATTCTTTCTTTCTCCCTTTCTCTCTCTCTCTCCCTCCCTCCCTCCTTTTCTTCCTCCCTTTCTCTTTCTCTCCCTTCCTTCCTTTCATTCTTTCTTTCTCCCTTTTTCTCTCTCCCTCCCTCCCTCCCTCCCTTTCTTTCTCCCTTTCTCTTTCTCTCCCTTCCTTCCTTTCATTCTTTCTTTCTCCCTTTCTCCCTTTCTCTCTCTCCCTCTCTCCCTCCTTCCCTTCCTTTTTCTGAGTATCCCTGATCTCCTCAGAAGTCTTCTCCAACACCAAAATTCAAGCGCAGAGATATTCTTTTTTTCCCCCTTCTGCTTCTTCCAAGTTCAGCTTTTCCATATTGGTCGTAGGGAAAACCTTCACTGGAACAATTCTGATTGAAGAATTTGTGTAGATTGAAGAATTTGTGCAGATTGAAGTATTTGTGTGGCTTCAACAATCCACACAAATTCATAGCACAAGATACAGAGGAACAAAAGTGCTACAAATGGATATATATAACATCACACACAGACCCCCCCCCCAAAAAAAACAAGTATTAAAACACAAGCACGCAGGATCTGCAACCCACAACTTCAGTAAATATATGATGGCTAGGGGATTCTGGGAGTTCTGAAGTTTCTCCTTTACATTTTAAGAGGAATGAGGTGCCTTAAATTATTGATAATTATTTGTTTAAAAAAAACTTAGACAAGGCACAAGCCTTTACCATGCTGAGTGTACAGGAATAAAATGGGAAAAAACTAACTCTCTCCCCCACTCCCTTGTTTCTTTCTCTGATGGTCTGTTAACTCTGATATGCAGTCATCAAGAGTCAATTTGGGAACAGAGTCCTGGGTGCAGCTGCGTATCAAAGCATTTCTGCATAAACAACCTCAGATTATTCTGGAATCAGCTGCTCGGCCTCTCATTTTCCACATTTATTTTTCCATTTTAAGGCAAATGGTTTTGTTCAGGAGCAGAGGCAAGATTTATTTTTTTAAAAAAAAAGTCCGACTCAGCCTGTAATGTAGCTGGGCATGACAGTCCAATTAGCACCCGCCAGGAGCCTCTAATGAAATTGAAGGCAGTTCGACCAGAAGGGGAAACGTGGTGACTCTCCAGATTATTTGGGAGGGAGGGAGGGAGGAAATGAGGGAGAGATGGAAGGAAGGAAAGGGAGGGAGGGATGGAAGGAAGGAAGGAAATGAGGGAGAGAGGGAAGGAAGGAAAGGGAGGGAGGGATAGAAGGAAGGAAGGAAGGAAGAAGAGGGGGAAGGAAGGAAGAAGAGGGAGGGAAGGAAGGAAGGAAATGAGGGAGAGAGGGAAAGAAGGAGAGGGAGGAAGGAAGGAAATGAGGGAGAGAGGGAAGGAAGGAAAGGGGGGACGGAAGGAAGAAGAGAGGGGGGAAGGAAGGAAGGAAGAAGAGGGAGGGAGGGAGGGAGGGAGGGAGGAAGGAAGGAAGGAAGGAAGAAGATGAAGGGAGGGAAGGAAGGAAATGAGGGAGAGAGGGAAAGAAGGAGAGGGAGGGAGAGAGGAAGGAAGGAAGGAAGGAAGGAAGGAAGGAAGGAAGGAAGGAAGGAAGGAAGGAAAGGTGTTAAATTTGGGACAGTAGTATCATTTGAACAGATTGGCTGGCAGCTTAAGTTTTTTTTTTTTTTTTTTTTTTTTGCTATGTGAACAAGTGTTGCCCATCAGATAAAATAGGAATTGGCTTCAGACCAAAATGCCAAAAAGCTGGCTCATAAACACATCCAAATCTTTGCTTGTAAGGCCCAATAACAGTCAAGGCTGCTTGGAAGCGGCCACACATCCTTAGAGTTCCCAACAGATTCTCTGCTTTAACTGCATATTGGCTATAATCATAGAGGCGATGTGATTTGGGGGTGAAAGTGCTAGAGGTAGGAGCTGGGAGACAAAGATTCCAGCCACTTTTCCCAGCAAGCTCCCTGGGGCACTTTCGACCAACTATCTCACTTGCTATGGAAGAAAAGAGCAAGAGGAAGCATTATGTATGCTGGGATCTCTTCCTCCTCCTCCTCCTCTTCACCTCGTCCTCCCTTCCCCTTCCTCTTCCCCTTCCCTTTTCCCCTCCTCCTCCTCCTCTTCTCCTTCCCCTTGTCCTTCTTCCCCCCACCTCCCCATCCTTCATCCCTTTTTCCCTCCTCCTCCTCTCCTCTCCTCCTCCCCTCCCCCCACCTCCCCTTCCTCTTCTTCATCCCCTTTCCCCTCCTCCAACTCTCCTGTCCTCCCCTTTCCCCTCCCTCTCCTCCACTTCCTCCTCTCCTCCTCCTTCCCCTTCCTCCTCCTCCTCTTCCTTTCCTCCTCCTCCTCCTAGATTATCATACAATGTATTGCTTCCAAGTTTAGAATCGCTCTTCCTCAACTTCTGAAAAACATCCACGTCCAACATTTAAGCAAACCCGTTCCCTCCAATCTGAGTATGTTTCTGGAGGTAGGAATAGATCTGTGATCTTTCAAGGAAGTCAGATGCATTTCTGATGCATCAGATTTGCTCAGATGGCGTGGGGCCTTCTCTTTTGAACAGACCCCCCCAAAAAATTACTCCAACCTCTTTGAAATCTCTAAAATTTGTTTGTTTGCTTATTGATTTATTGGCTTTGGGGACCACAAGAAGACAACAATGAGAAAAAGAGTGACAGATCGCAGCTTCACTATTTCAGGGCCATGGTGCTGGAGAAGACTCCTGCGAGTCCCTTGGACAAGACAATCCAACCGGCCAGTCCTCGAGGAGATCAACCCTGACTGCTCTTTAGAAGGCCAGATCTTGAAGATGAAACTCAAATACTTTGGTCACCTAATGAGAAGGAAGGACTCACTGGAGAAGAGCCTAATGCTGGGAACGATGGAGGGCAAAAGAAGAAGGGGACGGCAGAGAGCAAGGTGGCTGGATGGAGTCACTGAAGCAATAGGTGTGAGCTTCAATGGACTCCAGAGGATGGTAGAGGACAGGAAGGCTTGGAGGAACATTGTCCATGGGATTGCGATGGGTCAGACACGACTTCGCAACTAACAACAGCAACAACAATTCACTGTATGGCTTTCAAGAGACATTCCATCCTCTCAAATTCCATACTGTGTTCAAGGACAGCCTCGGAGGTTGGGCATGCAAAAGACTTCTAGGGATCAATTGCCCACAATTTTAAACAAAAGGTGACCTCTCATAGTCCCCAGGAAGCCAGCATTGAATTCATTATCAACTCTGAAGATGCTGACAGACCCTCTAAATGTAGCAACATCACTCCAGATTGTCACCCAGATGATATTTAAAACTCCCATATTGCTTTACAAATGGCTCAGCAGAACTATGGAGGGTAGAATAGGAGATGTGCGTTTGTGTATCTCATTTCAAAGGACAAAGCATGGATAACTTTTGTAAAAGAAATTTCAGCATCATCTTATTTTATCCTGGGTAGGCTTTCAAAGCTCTTCGTTGTTGTTGTTAGTTGCGAAGTTGTGTCTGACCCTTCGTGACCCCATGGACAACATTCCTCCAGGCCTTCTTGTCCTCTACCATCCTCTGGAGTCCATTGAAGCTCACACCGACTGCTTCTGTGACTCCATCCAGCCACCTCATTCTCTGCCATCCCATTCTTCTTCTTTTGCCCTCAATCTTTCCCAGCATTAGGCTCTTCTCCAGTGAGTCCTTCCTTCTCATTAGGTAGCCTAAGTATTTGAGTTTCATTTTCAGGATCTGGCCTTCTAAAGAGCAGTCAGGGTTGATCTCCTCTAGGACTGACCGGTTGGATCGCCTTGCAGTCCAAGGGATTCGCAGGAGTCTTCTCCAGCACCAGAGGTCAAAGACCTCAAAGCTCTTAGAATCTAATAAAAGAGTCAGTGTTAGGTTTTGCTGTTAAGGCAACAGGCTAGAAATAAGGAGACTGTAAATTCTAGTATTGCCTTAGGCGTGAAAGCTGGCTAGGTGACTTTGGACCAATCACCAGGAGATTGTGAGTTCTAGTCCCACCTTAGCCATGAAAGCCAGCTGAGTTACTTTGGACCAGGCGCCCTCTCTCAGCCCAACCCACTTCACAGGGTTGTTGTTATGGGTGAAATAGGAGGAAGAAGTGGTATTAGGTATGACTTTAGGTATTTATAAAAAAATAAAAAGACAGGATAATAAATACATAATTTAAAAGAAATAATGACTGTTTGAAATTGAAATGGACTCAATGATAGCTGGAAGTACAGATTCATTGCAAGTGACAGTCCCAAGCCAATGTAGACAAAGGTAAGCAAAATTGGTTATTATTTAGAACATAGAGTGTACAATAATAAGGTTGGAAGGGAATAGAATAAGAGTAGGGTAGGGTAGGGTAGGGTAGGGTAGGGTAGGGTAGAGTAGAGTAGAGTAGAGTAGAGTAGAGTAGAGTAGAGTAGAGTGTAGAATTGAATTGAATTGAATTGAATTGAATTGAATTGAATTGAATTGAATTGAATTGAATTGAATTGAATTGAATTGAATTGAAGAGTTGGAACAAACCTTGGAGGTCTTCTAGTCCAACCTCCTGCACAGGTAGGAAACCCTATGCCACTTCAGACAAATGGGTTATCCAATCTCTTCTTAAAAACTTCTAGTGTTGGAGCATCCATAGCTTCCGGAGGCAATTTGTTCCATTGGTTAATTGTTCTGTCAGGAAATTTATCCTTAATTCCAGATTGCTTCTCTCCTTGATTAGTTTCCATCCATTGCTTTTTGTCCTGCCTTTGGGTGCTTTGGAGAAGAGATCAACTCTCTCTTCTTTGTGGCAGCCACTCAAGTATTGGAAGACTGCTATCATGTCATCCCTAGTCCTTCTCTTCATTAGACTAGACCAGGGGTTGGCAACCTTAAACACCCAAAGAGTCACAAAGGTCCTAACCGGAAGCCCCCCGTTCAATTCTGGAGCTGACCGGAAGTCCAATTGCCACAGTATCTCCTTTTAGAAAAAGTGTCCTTTTTCTTCTACTGCCCGGAAGTCCGGTTCCCCCACCATAGTCTCCTCCTAGCGTGGCATCCTTTTTCCTCTACCTGTCCTAACCAAAAGCCCTATCAATTGTGGACCGGTGACACAAAAGAGGAATGAAAGAGCCACATGCGGCTCCAGAGCCTCAGATTGCCAACTCCTGGACTAGACATACCTAGTTCCCTCAATCCTTCATCATATGGTTTGGCTCCCAGACTCCTCAGCATCTTTGTTACTGTTCTCTGGACTCTTCCTGGGATCCCAACATCTTTTTTGTATCCTGGTGACCAGAATTGGACACAATATTCCAAGTGTGGTCTCACAGTATACTTCAAAACTGGATCCCAAAATTATAAGTTTGATGGGAAATTTAAAAACCATCCTAGAAAATTCCAGGGGTCTTGGCAAACATCCCTATTTTTGTTAAGAAAACTACTTTGTCCTACCCATGTAGTCACCAAGGGTTGAGTTCAGTTTGAGGGCTAGTTTATTTTTATCAATGATCATTTCCTAGACAGGGACACCCTCCGTACGGTCACTCATGCTCTCATTAGCTCTCAGTTGGATTACTGCAATGCCCTCTACATGGGGCTGCCCTTGGGGTGCACCCGGAGGCTCCAACTGGTCCAGAATGTGGCTGCGCGAGTAGTTACGGGTGCATCCCGCTACTCCCATGTAACACTACTTTTGCGCGAGCTGCACTGGTTGCCGGTGGTCCTTGGGATCCGCTTCAAGGTGCTGGTACTCACTTATAAAGCCCTTCATGGCACGGGCATGGGGTATTTGCAGGATCACCTCCTATCGGCCTCCCACCGCCCAGTGTGCTCACATAGGGCGGACCTCCTCCGGGTCTCCTCAGCCAGACAGTGTCGGCTGGCGGTCCCCAGGATGAGGGCGTTCTCTGTGGTCAAACCGACCCTCTGGAATGGGTTGACCATGGGGCTCCTGACGGCCCCCAATCTTCGCACCTTCCGCGCAGACCTAAAGACATGGCTCTTTCAGCAGCTTCCCTGATCTGTTGTGGTTTTTAATTTTGGGGATGTGGAGATTTTAATTTGGTTTTGATATTATTTAAATATTATCTATTGTCGGGTTGTTTTATTGTTGTGAGCCGCCCCAAGTCCTACGGGAGAAGGGTGGCATATAAATCCAAAAATTAAATTAAATTAAATTATGTGTAGTCACACAACAGAGTGTGTTCTCATGATGAATCATCCCATGAAGAAAACATTTCTCAAATGGGTAAATGATAGAAAACTGTCTATTAATTATAATCATGCTGGCCATAATTACTACAGATGAAGCTAATTCCATACTACGTCGTAGTGATTGCAGCTGTTGGGTAGACTGCCAAGTTGGATAGCCCAAACAAACAATTTTTTTAAAAAATTCTGATGCTTCTCAAGCCCAACCGATCACCGTCTCCTACGTTCATTCCGTCACTTGTCTTAAGTAATGGCAAAAATCTCGAGGTACATCCTTCCTACCTCTTTGAAGGTTAACGCACGTAGCAAGTGTTAAGAGAGGTTATGAGTCATTATGAGACTGCATCAACGCTTGCTATTTCTTTCAGCTCTGGATTTGACTCCCCTTTTTCCTTCTTTCTTCATTCCTAATTCAACTTTATTCATCTCTGCAACGTAATGGTCCTCCTTGGATTGTCAAACCGATATCGCCTTTTTCCCCACCTCTCCTTTTGACTGTTGATATTGTAGCTCCAACGATTGATTGCTACATAGTCCATGAGACGGCTCATATATCACAGGTAGCCCACTCATCAGGGGTGGGCTTCAAAAAGTTTAGCAAGGGGTTCTCTGCCTAGTTGCTGGATGGGCGTGGCCATGGTGGGCGTAGCCTAGTTGGCATTCTACACCATGGCGGGGGGAGCATTTTTGCCCTCCCCAGGCTCCGTAGGCTTTCCTCAAGCCTCCGGGAGGTTGAAAACAGCCTCCCCAGGCTCCGGAGGCCCTCTGGAGGCCGGAAACGAGTCTGTTTCCGGCCTTCCTGAACTTCCAGTAGGAGGTTTTTTGCCGTCCCCAAGCCTCCATGCTCACCCTGCACTTACCTGCATCCAAAATGGACCACATGGGGACTCCTGGGAGGAGTGGGGTGGATGGGTGGGGCCAGCCAAGAGTGGGATTTCAGGGTTCTCCGAACCGCACAGAATCTTAGCTAGAGGTTCTCCCGAATCCCCACGAACCCCCAGCAGCCCACCCCTGCCACTCATGTATTGTTCCATGGATTCTTCCACAGGGGCATAACTGGGATGTATGGGGAACTAGGAGGGAAGATGATGTCTCCACAATAAAGAACTCTTCTTTGAGAATCTGCCTTGGAGTTTTGTTTTGAAATGGGGTCATTTCTTGGAACCCTGGCACCTATGTGGAATTATCAATAAAACTATAGCCTTGGAAAAGCAATGCCCCAGGAGTTTCTTTTGCTGTGTGTGCCAATGGGACAGTTGACACCTAATTTCCAGACGGAACAGCCAGGAGGTCTGATTCTAATTCCCTGAAAGTCTTTGCTACAAATACTGTGTTAATTAAGAGGTTTTGGCTCTCGTTACTTAGGGTGCAATTGAAACCAGGAGGTGTAGCAGCTTGGATTTGCGTGTTTTCTGAAAGAGCGGCATTCTGCTGATGATTGTTCCATCGCTCATATGTCTTTTAAGGTCAATGAAGGGATTTTAGCTTTGTCTCCTACTTCTAGGTCAGGGGTGTCAAACTCGATTTCATTCAGGTCCGCATCAGAATTGTGTTTGACCTGGGGGACTGGGTATGTGTGTGCCCGGGATGGGGGCATGGCCACCTCGACGTCACCCATCAAGGCTCTGTTTTAGGCCACAATGGCCTCCTGCAGCCCTCTGCCAGCAAAAACGGAGCTTGGGGAGCAGAGGTGAGTTTCAGCAGGTTGTGACCAATTCTGGAGAACCGGTAGTGGAAATTTTGAGTAGTTCAGAGAACCGATAAATACCACCTCTGACTGGCCCTACCCCCATCTATTCTCTGCCTCCCGAGTCCCAGCTGATGGGGAGGAAATGGGGATTTTGCAGTAACCTTCCCCTGGAGTGGGGAGGGAATGCAGATTTTACAGTATCCTTCCACTGCCATGCCCCCCAAGCTACGCCCACAGAACCGGTAGTAAAAAAATTTGAATCCCACCACCGTTGGGGAGGCTGCATACGGCGAGCTGAGCATGGTCCTCCCAAACTCCATTTTCACTGGCAGAGATACTGTGGGCCGGTCCCTTGCTGTTTCCAGGGCAGCCCAGTGGGCCAGATCTAAGCAGATCTAAGCAGCCCATGGGCCAGATCCAGCCCCCAGGACTTGAGATTGACACCCCTGTTCTGCTGAGGATTGAGTGGTGTGAGAGAATCAGCACATCACCGCAATCGGCAAAATGACAGTACCTTGTCTCCTGCCTGGTTTTTTTGCAGGTTGATACAATTAACAGCTTTTATTAATCAAATTCGTTAATTAGCTTGACCCCAGGGGTGGACGTGGGCGTGGTCATGGTGGGCATGGCCTAGTTGGCCTCCTGCACCATGTGGGGGGGCATTTTTGCCCTCCCCAGGCTCCAGGGTCTTTCCTAGAGCCTCTGAGACAGTGAAAACGGTCTCCCCGGGCTCTGGATGCCGCTTGGAGGCCAGAAACAGGCCCATTTTTCACCCTCCCCAAGCCTCCACACATACCCTGCACTTACCTGCATCCAAAATCCTGGTAGGGGCGAGATGGGGTGGGCAGGGCCAGCCAGGAGTGGGATTTGAGGGTTCTCTGAACTGCAGAGAATCTTAGCTAGAGGTTCTCCCAAACCCCTTCGAACCCCCAGCAGATCACCCCTGCTTGACCCTATAAAAGAGGAATGGAATTAAGTCCCATTCGCTGTTAGTTCTATTCTTCTCCATAAAACGCGCGTAAAGCTTTTCCGCTCCATTATATTATGGGCAGGCAGGCAGGCAGTCCTTTCTTCACTGAAGTGTGCCTGTATTCAGGTGATTCTTTTCAAGTGCTCCAACACTAGAGGTTTTTAAGAAGAGATTGGACAGCCATTTGTCTGAAATAATGTAGGATCCCTTGCTTGAGCAGAATTACAAGACCGCCAAGGTCCCGTCTTACTCTGTTATTCTGTAAGAATTGCCAAGAGCTTTTCTGGACAGGACCATATTTCCTAAAAAATGTTCTGCTTTATTGGTCATAGAATAAAACAAAATAATGGAATAACACAGGGGTGAAATGCTCCCGGTTCGGACCGGTTCGCCCGATCCGATAGCGATGGCGGCGGGTGGTTCGGAGAAGCGGTAGCAAAAATCCCAGTGCCTCCCCCCCCATGACCAGCTGAGCTGCACGATCATCAGAGGCTTTTTAAAAAAAACTTTTAAAAGCATTTTTTCTACAACCTCTTCTGATGAAAAAATGCTTTTAAAAGTTAAAAAAAAAAGCCTCCGATGATTGCGTGGCTCAGCTGGGATCATCAGAGGCTTTTCAAAGCATTTTTTTCTGCAACCCTTTGGCCGAAGAGGTGGTAAAAAAGAATGCTTTGAAAAGTCTCTGACGATCCCAGCTGAGTTACCTGATCAGCAGAGGCTTTTCAAAGCATTAGAAAAAATGCTTTGAAAAGTTAAAAAAAAAAAAAGTTGGCCACGCCCACCCAGTCACATTACCCCCACCACCACCAAGCCACACCCACAGAAGACTTGGGAGTCTTCTAATCCAACCCACTGCTCAGGCAGGAAACCCTATACCATTTCAGACCAGGGGTGAAATGCTCGGACCGGATCAGACGATTCAGTAATGATCATCGCGGTTGGATCGGTGAACCAGTAGCAATGGCGGAGCAAAGCTCCGCCCACCCGCCCGGATGTCATTATTTCCTGATTTTAACCAGGAAATAATGTGTTTTTTACCTTCTGTGCATGCACAGAAGGTTTTACACATGTGCAGAAGGTCCGTGCATGCATATGACACGCGGCCCATGCACTTCCGAATCGGTAAGGACGGTAGGTAGATTTCACCCCTGTTTCAGACAAATGGTTGCACAATCTCTTCTTAAAAACCTCCAATATTGAGGCAGCCACAATTTCTGGAGGCAAGATGTTCCACTGTTAATTGTTCTAGCTGTCAGGAAATTCCTCCTTAGTTCTAAGTTGCTTCTCTCCTTGATTAGTTTCCACCCATTTCTTCTTCTCCTGCCCTCAGGGGCTTTGGAGAATAGCTTGACTCCCTCTTCTTTGTGGCAGCCCCTTGTAGAAGAGTTAAGACGCAGTTTAAAAATGGGAGACACAGTTTAAAGATGGGACTTTTAAATACTCTGTGAGAATTAGAAGAATATCCGTTCTATCCGTTTCTGCTTCTTATCCATTTCACCATTCTGGAATCTCAGGAACAAAGGCAAAATGTATGCGACAATTCACTAAACACATATACCCTATTTTTCGGAGTATAAGACGCACCTTTTTCCCCTCTAAAAGGGGGTGAAAATTTTGGTGCATCTTATACACTGAATGTAGCCCCGCCCACCCACTGGCCCCCACCGTTTGGCCTCTGCCTCCCAGCAGGTTACCTCCTTGCAGCAAGCAGCAAGAAGAAACAGCTTGTTTCATCTTCAGCACAGCCTAATTAGCACAAGTTGATTGGATCGGCCTCCCAACTCTCAGCTGTTTTGCTCTCAGCTGTTTTGCGCAGGCCTCTGCTGCTTGCTGCAAGGAGGTAAATTGCTGGAGCAGATTTTTTTTTTCCTTGTGCTAATCAAGCTACGCTGAAATAATAACCATGATTCACAGATAAGCCCATGTCAATTTAGTGAAATAGACATTGTCATGCCCCCATCAGAGCCTGAATCTGCAGAGGAAGATGAGCTGGAGCTGGGACCAATGGAGTTTGAGGAGGTTGCTTCATTGGCTTCAGAGGAATGTGGGGAAGAGCAAGCCGAGTCAGTCCAGGGCCCTTCAGGATTGGGACGGCTTATTAGCAGGGAGGAACGGGGGCAGAATGACTGAGAGAGGGCAAGCAATGGAAATGAGGAGCGACAGAGGTCAGGCGATGAGCAAGGACCGCCCCCTCCTGATCCCCGAGCACGAAGAGTGGAGAGAAGGCAGGACCAGCGCAGGCTGACCCAATGACTCAGGTGTAGAGTGCCCCACCCCTCTTCACAAGGCACACCCGGGGACTGAGATTTAAGGAGACACTGTGGCAAGGGGCTTTGTCGGGAATAAATGCTGAATTGGTAGAGTTTAGTGTGCCGGTGCAGACATTTGGAGTTCACAGGACTGCTTGCTTCTTTCTTACTTCATGGACTCAGTACCTTGTTCCTGACTTTGTGAACTCCGTTTGTTCCTTGGTTCGTGGACTCATATCCCTTTGTTTTGCTGGACTGGGCACAGCCAGAGGCTGCTGTGTGTGTTTACACTTGCTTGCTCTGCGACTTGTCAAGAACGTGGGAGCGTTTGAGGGGACATTTGGAGCATTAAAGGAGAATTTGAACTCTCAGCTGGCTGTGTGACCTTCGTGCCTTGTCCTGGGTCATCCCAGACACTCAAATTATGAGAAAGTTCACTTCTGCTCCAAGTAGAAACTGGTGATGATCTGACGCTACTCTTTCCCGAGACCTAGCTTTTGATCCTACTCCTCGCTCCGCACTCGGAGGCCTAAATTTAGACGCTGACTCCCACGGCTGTGTGCACAGAACTTCTCTGTTATTTATTAAAGGGATAAGCTGAAACACAAGCATGGGATCTATATACAGAAGTAAAATGATCTGGCTAAGATTTCAGCAGCGGAGAACCGGAAAAAGGATAAGCCAGAGCCATCTCAGGCTTTATAGACATGCAGGCATGAGATCATCTGTTTCTGTAGAATGAAGATCCTGGTTGTGGTGTCTTCGTACCATGGAAGAGCGACGAAGGGCTTCATTTTCTCCTTCCATGGACAGTTAGTCCATGATTTACTGCCACAACTGAGCCCAACATTTCTGTTGCTAAGTGAGATACAACCAGGGGTTCACAGGGGTTCGGGAGAACCTCTAGCTAAGATTCTAGCTAAGATTTGGGAGTTAGAAAACTCCCAAATCCTACGCCGCCCCGCCCTCTCACCCTGCCCTGCCCCCTCATCCTGCCCCGCCCCTCCCACCAGACCCCGCCCCTCCCAGGAGTCCCCACATAGCCCACTTTGGATGCAGGTAAATGCAGGGTGTGCACGGAGGCTCGGGGAGGATAAAAAATGGGCCTACAGGAAGTTTGGGCCTCCAGAGTCTGAGGAGGCCATGTTTGCCCTTCCAGAGCCTCAAGAAAAGCCTCTGGAGTCCAGGGAGGGCAAAACCACCCCCTGCTGTGGGGCAGGAGGCCGACTAGGCCACGCCCACCCAGCAACCGGGCAAACAACCCCTTGCTAAAATGTTTGAAGCCCACGCCTGAATATAAATGAATCCGGTCCCATTTTATGACCTTTCTTGCCACAGTTATTAAGTGAGTCACTGCAGTTGTTAAGTTTGTTATGTGGTTGTTAAGTGAATCTGACTTCCCTGTTGATTTTTTGCTTGTCAGAAGGTCAAAAAAGGTGATCCCCTGGCCCCAGGATACTGCAACCGTCATAAATATGAGGCAGTGGCCCAGCATCTGAATTTTGATCATTTTGGGATGCTGCCACAGTTGAAAGTCAGTGGTGGGCTTCAATTTTTTTTACTACCGGTTCTGTGGGCGTGGCTTGGTGGGCGTGGCATGGCTTGGTGGGCGTGGCAGGGGAAGGATATTGTAAAATCTCCATTCCCACCCCATTCAAGGGAAAGGTTACTGCAAAATCCCCATTTCCTCCCGATCAGCTGGGACTTGGAAGGCAGAGAATAGATGGGGGCGCAGCCAGTCAGAATTTTTACTACCGGTTCTCTGAACTACTCAAAATTTCCACTACCAGTTCTCCAGAACTGGTCAGAACCTGCTGAAACCCACCTCCGTCGTAAGTGTGAAAAACACTCTTAAGTCACTTTTTTTCAGGGCCATTGTGACTGTAGGGTCACTCAACGAACTGTTGTAAGTCGAGAACTACTTGTATTAGCTATGTTCCCCAGGTTATTTATAGCAAATAAAGGTGGGATATAAATTAAATGAATAAACATCCCTGAACAAAAGAGAAACAATTCTTTACAGACCCAAAGTTTCTTTTTTCAAGGGGTATCTGGACTTTCTGGTTTTTCTTTGAAGGTATTTCGCTTCTCATCCAAGAAGCTTCCTCAGTTCTGACCGGATGGTGGGGAATGGAAAGATTTATACTCCTTGCAGACAGCTGGTCATTTGCATCCTTTTAGAGAGTCGCTGAGGCCACTTGGAGGATTGTCTGCACCCTCGGGCTTTGCAACACAGTCCTCTCAGCAGTTCCAAAAAGGCTCCACACTCATTTGCCCCACTCAGGTGACTCTGAGGACACAGACAAACCTCCAAGTGGCCTCAATGACTTTTTATCGGTATGCAAATGACCAGCTGTCTACAAGGAGTATAAATCCTTCCATTCCCCACCATCCACTCAGAGCTGAAGAAGCTTCTTGGATGAGAAGTGAAATACCTTCAAAGAAAAACCGGAAAGTCAAACTGCTTTTTGAAAAAAGCACCATGACCTGGATGACTGAGAATCTCCATAGAAATTCCTTACAGGCTTCATTTAAAAAAAAAAAAAAACTGAGTCCAGTCAAGTAGTTCCTTCCCTCAGGATCTGCCATGGATCATTTACCTTCAGGCAGTGTTTTTTTTTCTGCTGACAGGTGCCTGCAGCCTACCTGAGGCAACTCTGGCTCACCTGAGGCTTTCGTACTTGAAGCAGATCCAGAAAATCCTCTTGGGCCGCTTCTGAAAACCCCATGAAAGCACACCCCATTTTCCCACAATTTGGGGGGGGGGGAGAGATCTGGACACAGTGCGAGATTTAACAGATTTAACAGATTAACAGAGTTGGAAGAGACCTGATAGGCAATCGAGTCCACTGTTTCTGACAAATAGCAGTCCAATCTCTTCTTGAAAGTCCCACAACTTCTGAAGGCAACTTCTATTCCATTGGTTGATTGTTCTCATTGTCAGAAAATTTCTCCTTATTTCTAGGTTGAATCTCTCCTTGATCAGTTTCCATCTATTATTCCTTTGGGTGCTTTGGAAAATAGCTTGATCCCCCCCCCCTCCTCTCTGTGGCAGCCCCCCAAATATTGGAAGACTGCTATCATGTCTTCCCTGGTCCTTCTCTTTGCCAGATTAGCCATGAGGGCACGGCTCTCTCACGTGGTTTCCAGAGAATCCACATACTGTGTGAGAGCACGCCCCAACCTCACACAGTCTCCCCAGCTTCCGAAAATCGTGCGAGAACAGGACACGCTTTTGAGAATAGTTGTTGTCGGCCTGTAAGCAAAGGTTGGCATTGTGGCGTGTCAACTTTGACGTGAGTGTCCTAGGTTTGCCGTCACTGTGCGTGGTGACTAGGTGTCAATCAGAAAGGTCGGCAGTTCGGCGGTTCGAACCCCTAGTATAGATCTCCTGCGTGAGCAGGGGGTTGGACTAGATGACCTCCAAGGTCCCTTCTGACTCTGTTACTGTTATACTGTTATTAAATTTTAATAGGCCAGGGGAAGAAGGCTTTTGGAAAAATGGCCTGCTGCCATTTTGGAAATTCTGACAAAAAGGATTCTCAGATATTTCGGCAGTGTAGCTTGCAACATTACAAGTAATGCTCAACTTGCAACCGTTCGTTTAGCGATCGTTCGAAGGTACAACGGCACTGAAAAAGTGACTTATGACCATTTTTCAGGCGATCGTTCGAAGGTACAACGGCACTGAAAAAGTGACTTATGACCATTTTTCAGGCTTACGACAGGTCACGTGATCAAAATTCAGATGTTTGGCAACTAACTCACATTTATGACGGTTGCAGGGTCCACTTTTGCGACCTTCTGACAAGCCAGGTCAACGGGGTAAGCCAGGTTCACTTAACAACCATTGTGACTCATTTAACAACCGCAGGGATTCACTTAACAAACGTGGCAAGAAAAGTCATAAAATGGGGCAAAGCTCCCTTAACTCACTTAAGAACATGAATTTGATGGCTCCGTTGAGGTCGTAAATTGAGGACTCCCTGTGTAACCGAAATACGGATTTTTGTTTTTCGGGAGGGATGGGGGTGACAATTACGCAAGTCAATATTTTCAGCTAATGTATATAAAAAGAGCCGCCTGTTATTTTGTGAGTAGCAATACAGCCAAGGGATCAGTGCCAAGAGGAACAGCAAATATTGGTTAGGTTTATGAACAGGAGGAAAAGAAATGCATATAGGCAGTGGTGGGATTCAAATGATTTAACAACCGGTTCTCTGCCCTAATGATTTCTTCCAACCACCAGTTCACCAAACTGCTCAGAAAGTTAACAACCGGTTCTGTTGAAGTGGTGCGAACCGGCTGAATCCCACCACTGCAAATATGGCAGTGATGGCGAACCTTTTCGGCACCGAATGCCGAAACCAGAACGCAGACATGCGCGCGCCTGCGTGAGCTGGCCACCTGGTTTTTGGGTTTCCGGCACGTGCATGCCACCGGCTATTTGGTCTTCACCCGTCCTGGACTGTTCTGCCCCAGCTACGGACCCCAAAGAACGCAGCACACACAAAGTCCGTTCAAACCTTAGTTTACTAAATAAACCAGTTTTTTACAACAATGGCTGTTAATTAACTGCATTAACAGCTGCCAAGAATTCAAAGAATAATAACTGAAAGCTTACTGGGGTTGGCAGAATGCCCAGAAGCAATTTGCAGGAAGCTGATAAGATAAGCAAGACAAGACACAAAGGTATGTGAATGAAGTTGTTCCCTGCAAATTGCTTCAGTCGGCGTTCCTCCTTAAATATGCTAAGGAAGTGGCCAATTAGCCCCAAGCCTTACTCTCGAGGAGACCTCCTCCTGAGGAGCCACTCCTGCCTTTTGGCAGCTCTGTGCGCCCGTGCATCGAGAAGAGGCTCCTCCTCTTCGTCCTCTTCACTTAAGGGAGCTTCTGGAGGTTCTGAAGGCCCTGGCTGAATCCCTGCCTTTGGCACCACATCTTCTCCAGCCTCCTCATTGTCTGACTTCAGTGCCAGCTGCACAGGCTACTGGCGCAGCACCACACCAGCCTCCTCGCTGTCTGAATCAGCTTCTAGCTGCACAGGCCACTGACAGGCCACAACATGGACAGGGGTGGATTCCACTTACCTTTACTACTGGATTGCAATGGGGCCACGAGCGAAGCGAGCGTGCGCCCTTCTGTTCATGCGCAGAAGCGTCCTGATGACATCGGGGTCGGTGGGCGGAGCCTCCCGCCAGTTTTACTACCGCTTCTAGTGAACCAGTCCGAACTTGGTGCTGAAGACCACCAGGCCAGCATGCAAGCACACATCAAAAACCATAAAAGCAGCTGCTGATGGCATAAATGCCACACAGAGGGCTCTGCGTGTTACCTCTGGCACACGTGCCATAAATTCACCATCATAGATATAGGGAAATAATACTCTTCAGTTACAATATAGAACTATGACATGGTATCCGATGATAGGATCTCATGTTAGTCCTGTATAAATAACTAAGTAAGAGCTACAGGTAGTCCTTGGCTTACAATCATAGTTGAGCTCCACATTTCTGGAGTTGCTAAGTGAGACATTTGTTTAGTGAGTTTTGCTCCATATTACGACCTTTCTTGCCATGGTTGTTAAGCGAATCACTGCAGTTGTTAAGCTAGGAACATGGCGATTAAGTGAATCTGGCTTGCCCATTGACTTCACTAACAAATGTCTCGCTTAGCGACATAAATTCTGGGCTCAACTGCGGTCGTAAGTCGAGGACTGCCTGTATACTACAGAAATAACAGAATAACAGAGTTGGAAGGGACCTCGGAGGACTTCTAGTCCAACCCCTTGCTCAGGCAAGAAACCCAATACCATTTCAGACCAATAGTTGTCCAATCTCTTCTTTAAAACATCCAGTAGTGGAGCATTCATAACTTCTGGAGGCAAGTTGCTCCAAATACATAGGTTCCAAAATAAATAAAGATCTCATCCAAAGGGAACTTCGACATAGACCCCATTGGTCTTGACCTCAGCAAAATTAACGTTTATTATTGGACTATATTTTTACTCCTGCTTATGGCTTGCCTTCCCTTCTGAGTGTTTATGCCATCAGATTTCCAGCAAAACCTGCCGTCGGTTAATGATTTACGTTGATTCCTGATTTATGAGGCTGTTCTTGGATGCTCTCGGGAGCATAAATCAATTTGATTTATGTACTGCAGCATATCGATCCGCTGCCGTTCTCTGCATGGGTCATCGCTGCCTAGGAATACAACATTGGGAACATAACTAGACGAGTCGGATTTTGCAAATTAATTCATGCATTTAGACATCCTTAAAGTTTATATATATGTTATGTTGGATTATGGCACTTATTTTTCCTATTTATGCATGCATAGGTAGGTTTATGCATGCATAAAGGATACGTATCCTTTCATTTATTTGTAAATGTTGTGAATGTTTGTGTATTCGTCGCTCCCATGTTGTGAATGTTTGTGACTCGTCGCTCTCATGTAACACCTCTCTTGCGCGAGCTGCACTGGCTCCTGGTGGTCTTCCGGGTGCATTTCAAGGTGTTGGTCACCACCTTCAAAGCGCTCCATGGCTTAGGACCTGGATACCTGCAGGACCGACTTCTGCCACCGATTGCCTCCCACCGACCGATACGCTCTCACAGAGAGGGCCTCCTCAGGGTGCCGTCAGCCAAACAATGTCGACTGGCGACCCCCAGGGGGAGAGCCTTCTCTGTGGGGGCCCCCGCCCTATGGAACCAATTGCCCCCGGATATACGAAGGATCCCCGACCTCCACGCCTTCCGTCGTGCTTTGAAGACCCTATTATTCCATCAAGCCGGTCTGATAGGACAATGATTTTAATTGGGTTTTAAATGGTTTTAAAATGGTTTTTAGTTGGGGTTTTTAATTACGGCCAAATGATTGAATTGTTTTAATGATTTTTAAATTTTTGCGTTGTTATTGTTTTATTATGGCTGTACACCTCCCTGAGTCCTTCGGGAGAAGGATGGTATAAAAATAATAAAATAAAATAAAATAATAAAAATAAAAATAAAAATAAAAATAAAAATAAAATAAAATAAAAATAAAAATAAATAAAATAAAATAAAAATAAAATAAAATAAAATAAAAATAAAATAAAATAAAATAAAATAAAATAAAATAAAATAAAATAAAATAAAATAAAATAAAATAAAATAAAATTCGGGTTCTACACACAAAAAAAGTGTGAGTCCATGGTACCACTTTCAATACCTGAAGAGGTGGCCTTTGCACTACTATCATAAACTTCACATTTCAGAGGTTGCATATAATAATAATTATAATGTGTAGTATTACACCAAGAGGTATTAGATGTACCAATAAAAGAGAACATTTGTAGCTCAGGATTTATGCATATGGATACCTCAGCAGACTAAAAGCATTGTGATTAGCACCAGCTGTGCAATTACTGTAAGTTCGAATCTCACCAGACTCAAGGTCGACTCAGCCTTCCATCCTTTCTAAGGTAGGTCAATTGAGGACCCAGTTTGTGGGGGGCAATAAGCTGACTTTGTATAAATATACAAAAGTATGAAGGCTATTGCGTAACGCATTGTAAGCCGCCCTGAGTCTTCGGAGAAGAGCGGCATATAAATCAAATTTTGTGAAAAAAGGATTGAAAGGAGGGATCCTTGGTGATCTCTGAGCTTGATTGTTTTCTTGCACATGTTTAATGACCCAACTGGGTATCATCATCAGGGCAAAGGGGGCTGGGGTTTTCTTTCTGTTTATATACCATGACTTGTTCTGTCAATGTTGGTGAGAGTATACTTGGTGGTTCCTTGATAAGGCTCCCTTCATAGCATTGATGATGTTACCTAGTTTGGGTAATCGGAAAAAGGCAGCATACAAGTTGAACAAATAAATAAATAAATAAATAAATAATCAAACATCTGCAAGAAAACAACCAAACTCTTGTGACCTAAGCTTCCTGAGTCATTAAAACACACAAGTAGTCCCAAAAACCTCTTTTATTGCAGCAGCTGTGAATTACGTTCATTCACAGCTGAGTCCCAATTAGTTGCAAAAAGTCCTTTGGGAGAAGTCCTTCGGGATAAGCACCAACCTTTATCTCCCTTGACACTCTGCCAAAGACCTATTTGGCAAAGCCATACCGAGTCCAGAATCAAACAGAGATGCCGACTGGGAACAGAATTAACAATGTTGCTTTCCTGAAAAGGGCCCAGGTGCCTTTGCTACTCTTTTAAGCCTTATGGGAGGGGCCAATCATCTCCAGGCCTTACTCCTGAGTCGTCCCTTTTGTTTTAGCTGTTCTTGCCTTCTGGCAGCTCTGGATGTGCGCACTAGGAACAGGCTCCTCTTGTTCCTCTGCCTCTCTGATGTCTGACTCTGGAGGCTCCAGAGTCCGTGCATAACTCCCAAATGGCCCTAGCCCCGTCTCTGCCTCCGATGCAGAGCCCTCGTCCGAGCCTTCCCCAGACTCCAGGACTGGCCCATGTTCCTCTCCAGCTTCCTCACTGTCCAACTCCACTGCCAGCTCCGCAGGCTGCTGATGGACCACAACACAAGCTCAGAGAGTACCAAATCCCTCCCAGAACTAGATATAACAGGGTGCAGCTAGAGAGTAGATTTCAGTCAACCTTAGGAGGAACATCTTGATGGTTCTCTTAATTATGGAGACGATTCTTTGTCTTTCAGAGGTCTCAAAACAGAAAACGAATGAAAACGCATGGCAAGGTAGAAGGGCCATAAGAGGTTGGACTAGATAACCAAGCCTCTGATTTCATAATTCGGAGAAGGAATAGTACTACTTCTAAGTCTGTGATTTTATAATTCTGCAGGTAGTCCTCAGCTTACAACAGTTCATTAGCGATCATTCGAAGTTGCAATGGCTAAGTGAGTCATTTGTGAAGTGAGTTTTGCCCGTTTTATGACCTTTCTTGCCACTGTTGTTGAACGAATCACTGCAGTTGGTAAGTGAGGAACATGGTTGTTAAGTGAACCTGGCTTCCCCGTGGATTTTTAGTTTGTAGAAAGTCGCAAAAGGCAATCACATGATCGTGGGACACTGCAACCGTCATAACTATGAGTCAGATCCCAAGCATCTGAATATTGATCATATGACCATGGGGCTGCTGCACTGGTCGTAAGTGTGAAAAACGGTCATAAATCGCTTTTTATAATGTCGTAACTTTGAACGGTCACTAAACGAACTGTTATAAGTCGAGGACTACTTGTACTAGAGCGATAGGCTAGATTACGGAATCCGAAAGCACCCTAGAAGAAGAAGGCAGTCAACTTAGACTGGCAATATTTGCTAATTTCAGAAGTGAGAAATTTGCTGTCGTGTTATTTCATCTCCTTCAAGCACAGATGTTCCAAAACACCATTAGAGGTCTAACTAAATCCATACAAAGTGATAAAATCAATTTATTTTTTTTTAAACAAGGTTTTAAACTGGGTTTGTTTGTTTGCTTTACAGAGTACGCTCGATTTGAGGCTAAAATCCATGATCTGCGCGAACAGATGATGAATCACAGCATGAGTTCCGGGTCAGGCTCCCTGCGAACCAATCAAAAGCGTTCTCTCTATGTCAGGTAGGCCATTGGCCGGTGATCCACGGTGGGTGGAAACTACATCCAAAATGGCGCGTCGTCTTCTTTGAATTCTTTTTGAAGTTGTAGAAATGGAGCGGAAAGAACTGGAAAGGCTGTTGTTTAAACAGGAACAATAATCGAACGAACAAAGAGGTGTCAACTTTTCCCCTTCTTGAATTATTATAGTCTTCAACTTACGACCACAATTGAGCTCAAAATTTCCGTTGCTAAGTGAGACAGCTCTTAAGTGAGTGTTGCTCCATTTTATACCTTTCTTGCCACAGTTGTTAAATGAATCACTGCAGTCGTTAAGTTAGTCACTTAGTTAAGATGTTTGTCTGGTCATTTGCATCCTTTTTAGAGAATCGTTGAGGCCACTTGGAAGTTTATCTGTGTCCTCAGGGTCACCCGAGCAGTGCAAATGGGTGTGGAGCGCCCCCTGGAACTGATGGAAGGACCATGCCACGGAGCTGTGCTTCCTGTAGGATGCCCTCCATCTTGCATCCCCCCCCCCAGTCGCTGAATACAGTCACTCCAAACGGAAGGGCAAATGGTTCCCGCATTCTGCAAATTTCTCTGGAAATTCGGATTTCCAGAAATATTGCAGACCATAGGAACCATTCACACCTCAGCCTGAAACACAGACAACACAAACCCATCCTCCAACATGCTTGTGCTCAACAACAAAGAGACACAGGGCAGAAAACATCCCCCAGAAAATACAACCCCACAACACAATCCCCCCAGAAGCTCCGAGAAGGCTCCACATTCCATATCTTCGCTTCTCATCCAAGAAGTTTCTTCAGCTCTAACTGGATGGTGGGGAATGGAAGGGTTTACCATATTTTTTGGAGTATAAGACGCACCGGAGCATAAGACACGCCTACCTTTTTTGGTGAGGAGAAGAAGAAAAAGAAACCTCCCTCTGCCTTGCAGCAAACAGCAAAAAGCCTGCTTTACTTTCATTTTCGTTTTCAGCATAGCTTGATTAGCACAAGGAAAAACAAAACCTGCTCCAGCAATTTACCTCTTTGCAGCAAGCAGCAGAGCCCTTGCGCAAAACAGCTGAGAGCAAATCAGCTGAGAGCCGGGAGGCCGATCCAATCAACTTGTGCTAATTAGGCTGTGCTGAAGCTGAAAGGAGCTGTTTTTTCTTGCTGTTTGCTTGCAAGGAGGTAACTGCTGGGAGGCAGAGGCCAAAGGGTGAGGGCCAGTGGGTGGGCAGGGCTACATTCGGTGTATAAGGGGGGAAAGGGTGCGTCTTATACTCCGAAAAATACGGTATATTCCTTGCAGACGGCTGGTCATTTGCATTCTTTTTAAAGAGTCGTTGAGGCCACTTGGAGGATTGTCTGCACCCTCAGGGTTTGCAACACAGTCTTTTCAGCAATTCCAAATGGGCTCCACTCCCATTTGTGCCACTCAGGTGACCCCGAGGACACAGATAAACCTCCAAGTGGCCTCAACGACTCTCTAAAAAGAATGCAAATGACCAGAAGGAGTATCAGTCCTTCCCTTCCCCACCATCCAGTCAGAGCTGAAGAAGCTTCTTGGATGAGAAGCGAAACGTCTTCAAAAGAAAAAAAAAACCAGAAAGTCCTGTTGCTTCTTGAAAACAAAATGCTTTGAGACACAGTCAACGCAAAAAAATAGATTTGCTTAACAACCATTTATTCATTAACAACTGCCGTGACTCTCTTAACTGTGGCAAAAATGGGTTGTAAAATCAGGCACGATTCACCGGACCCTCCTTTTACTTAGCAATGGAAATTCTGGTTCCAATCCCAGTTCTAATTCAAGGACTACCAGTACCCTCTCCCACCCTATCTATATTCTTCTGAGCCAGCTCTCCAAATAAGACAAACCCTCTGAAGTTAACTCAAAGATTCCTTTATTAGGAGCACCAGCAGCCCCAGTAAAAAGTTTCTCTCACACCGCAGGCTAAGAAGTCCATCCATCCATCCAGAAGATAAATAGTTGTCTGCCATATCTATTCATCTCCACCCCCTTCCTTTTATCCCCCGAGCAAAGGTGAGGCTTTGCTAGCAGCGGTGGCTCTTCCATCCCAAGGACCAGCCCATAGATTTCCACTGCTCTCCTCTCCTCTGCCTTCTGCGCATCCGTGTGTCAGGCACTGGGCCCAGCTGTTCCTCCTCTTCCTCATCAGCCACCTCCAGACCTGGAGGTTGTTGACTCTCCATCTGAGGGCTGACGGACGGCCCAGGCTCCATCTCTCTCTCTCTCTCTCTGTCTTTTTCTCTGCCAGTTCCATTCCCTATTCCTCCTCAGAGATCTCAGATTGCCTTGATGCTGACTCGCATGCCTCCTCCTCCTCCTTTGATTCGGCAGCTGGAGGGGCCGGCAGCCGACAAGCCACAGTATAAGTTTTCAGTGGTTTACAAAATTCCATCAAGGTGGAAACCATGCAGCTCTCTGGGGCAATAATTCTTCCAGAGAGTAGGCACCATGTCCCACACAGCCTGTTGATAAATGACATGGTTTAATTGATGGAATCAGAAGCAGGCTGATTCTACTAGAACTTCCTAGCTGTAAAAGTGTAACCAATTATCCAGAGAACTGGTGGATCTACTTACTGGAGATGAGTTAAGCAGGAGTTAGGTAGCCCTAATGATTGTATCTGCACTCCCTCACCGTGTGTAGGATGCTGAACTCAATGGCCTAAAATCGTTCCTTCTAGCTCTGTTTCTATAAATTAAAGAATCTTAATTTCCCTTGAGTGAGGAGTGTGGTACAGCAAGATAGAAAAGTGCAGCAAGATAGAAAAGAACATTTTCCTCCCCAGAGGCATAGTTCTAGAAAGCAGAATAATGGAATAATAGAGGTGGAAGGGATCTTGGAGGTCTCCTAGTACAACCCACACAAGGTTATTTTCCATATTTGCTTTTTGGATTTGTAAGGACTAAAAATAATAAATACTGCGGCATTTTTTAAAAAAATTAGATTTATATGCCGTCCTTCTCTGGAGACTCAGGGCGGCTTACAATGCGTTAAGCAATAGCCTTCATACTTTGGTATATTTATACAAAGTCAGCTTATTGCCCCCACAAACTGGGTCCTCAATTTACCCACCTTAGAAAGGATGGAAGGCTGAGTCAACCTTGAGCCTAGCGAGATTCGAACACAGTAATTGCAGACAGCTGGTGTTTAATTACAATGCTTTTAGTCTGCTGAGCCACCAGAGCGCCACTTGATATAAATCAAATAAAAAAAAAATCCCCATTCCCACCCCACTCCAGGGGAAGGATACTGCAAAATCCCCATTCCCTCCCCACTCCAGGGGGAAGGATATTGCAAAATCTTGCAAAAATGAACTATTCAAAAAAAAAAAAGAATCTTCTCCAATTCTCCAATGGAAGCATCCATTCTCCGGCACTCAGCCTTCCTGATGGTCCAACTCTCCCTAATACATTTTTTACTGGGTTCTTAGCTCTTTGTTGTTAGTTGCAAAGTCATATCTAACCCATTGCGACCCCATGGACAACATTCCTCAGGTCTTCCTGTCCTCTACCATCCCCCGGAGTCCATTTAAGCTCACACCAACTGCTTCAGTGACTCCATCCAGCCATCTCATTCTCTGTCGTCCCCTTCTTCTTTTGTCTTCAATTGTTCCCAGCATTAGGCTCTTCTCTAGGGAGTCCATCCTTCTCATTAGGTGGCCAAAGTATTTGAGTTTCATCTTCAGGATCTGGCCTTCTAAAGAGCAGTCAGGGTTGATCTCCTCTAGGACTGACCAGTTGGATCGCCTTGCAGTCCAAGGGACTCACAGGAGTCTTCTCCAGCACCAGAGTTCAAAGGCCTCCATTCTTTGGTGCTCAACCTTCCTTACGGTCCAACTTTCAGAGCCATACAATGCAACTGGGAAAATCATAGCTTTGACTATATACACTTTTGTTGGCAGGGTGATGTCTCTGCTTTTTAGTATGCTATCTAACTTTGCCATAGCTCTAGCTCTGTTGTCCCTTTAATATCTCTTCCCAGGCTTTCATCTGGAAAGATGTGTTCCTTCTGCTGCTCCTTTGGTTCAAGCACCTTGATGATTAGGGATGGAGGGAAGGCAATTTCAGCGGCATCACCTATTCCCTGCAGTGATGATTGCTCATGGTGGAACTAATTCAGTTGATGACCTTACATAGATCCAATTAAGCCCGGGCTTTTAAGAATATGTCAGCATGACGGAGGGGACCCAGTTGGGAGGAAAACACTGCGGTTTTAGAGGAAAGATTAATTGTGTTATTTTGGCTGGTGGTGGATGGGGAGGGTCAGGAGAATTAATCAGCAGTGGTTCTTGAAAGCATTAGTGGAGCAGAACATGATTAACTGAACACTGCCCATCGAGGGGGTAAGGTAAACAAACTTTGGGAGAATCTGTCTAAGGCAGCATCTCTCAACCTTAACAGAACGACGAAGTTGCAAGGGACCTTGGAGGTCTTCTAGTCCAACCCTCCTGTTCAAGGAGGAAACCCTGTTGCAATTTCAGACAAATGTTGTCCAATTTCTTCCTTGAAAACCTCCATTGATGGGAGCACCCACAACTTCTGAGGGAAAGCCGCTGATTATTTGTTCTGTCGGGAAATCTCTCCTTATTTCTAGGTAGGTTCACTCCTTGATGAGTTTCCATCCATTGCTTCTTGTCCTGTTAAGGGGCTTTGGAAAATAAGGTGGACCCCCTCTTCTTTGCTCCAGTCCTTCAAATATTGGAAGACTGTTATCCTATCACCCCTAGTCCTTCTTTTCATTAAACTAGCTAAAGGTAAAGGTTCCTCTTGCATGTATGTGTTAGTCATTCCTGACTCTAGGGGGCGGTGCTCATCTCCGTTTCAAAGCCGAAGAGCCAGCGCTGTCCGAAGACGTCTCCGTGGTCATGTGGCCGGCATGACTCAACGCCAAAGGTGCACGGAGCGCTGTTCCCTTCCCATCAAAGGTGGTCCCTATTTTTCTACTTGCATTTTTTACATGCTTTTGAACTGCTAGGTTGGCAGAAGCTGGGACAAGTCATGGAAGCTCACCCCGTTACGCGGCACTAGGGATTCAAACCACTGAACTGCCAACCTTTCAACTGACAAGCTCAGCGTCCTTGCCACTGAGCCACAGCATTCCTTCTTTAAACTAGACGTACCCAAATTCCTGCAACCTAACTTTATCTACCAAACTTTAACTACCAAATCAGGCTAGGAGACATTCTCAGCTCTGGACCTGTCTAAGTTTTTGAAGGCAAGTTGTTCCACTGATTAATTGTTCTAACTGTCAGGAAATTTCTCCTTAGTTTTAGGTTGCTTCACTCCTTGATTAGATTCCATCCATTGCTTCTTGTCCTGCACTCAGGTGCTTTGGAGAATAGCTTGACTCCCTTTTCTTTGTGGCAGCCCCTGAGATATTGGATCATGTCCAATAGTGCTATCATGTCACGTCTAGTCCTTCTCTTTGTTAAACCAGAGACATACCCATTTCCTGCAAATGTTCACTGTATGGTTTAGCCTTGTAGTACCATGGACTGATTGCGTGGAGAGAGGTTTTTCCGTGGACTGGAGGGGATGTGGTTTCGCATGCTGCTGGCATCCCATGGATGGGGCTGTGCTTGTTTGCGTGGCCTGTTTTCTGACGTGCCATGGACTGGGTGTTGGGGACCCTTGGGTTAGCCTACAGCTGCCCTAATCATCCTTGTTGCTTTTCTCTCTACTGTTTCTAGAGTCTCAACATCTCTTTTGTATTCTGGCGACCAAAAGCAAATTCAATATTCCAGGTTTGATCTTACCAAGGCATTATAGCTCTAGGCATAGTGGTTGGGGAATTCTGGGAGTTGAAGTCCACCCTCCTGAAAGTTGCCAAGGTTGAGAAACACTGGTTTAAGCTTCATATGCTTTCATTCTGTGCTAAGGCAATCTCTCTTGGTACTGGGGAGCTTTCCATGGTGCTGATTTTTACCATGACTTAGGACTCAGGCTCCAATCCTTGGGTCATCAGAAGTGTATACAGTATACATGTAGTCCTCAACTTTCGGTCACAATTGAGCCCAAAATTTCCACTGCTAAGTGAAACATCTGTTAAGTGTGTTTTGCTCCATTTTATGGTCTTTCCTGCCAGAGCTGTTAAGCGAATCACTGCAGCTGTTAAGTTAGTAACACTTACAGGAATCTTCTCTTCTCTCCTCTTCTCTCCTTTTCCATTCCATCTTCTCTTCTCTTCTCTTCTCTTCTCTTCTCTTCTCTTCTCTTCTCTTCTCTTCTCTTCTCCTCTCCTCTCCTCTCCTCTCCTCTCCTCTCCTCTCCCCTCCCCTCCCCTCCCCTCCCCTCCCCTCCCCTTCTCCCTTCCTCTCCCTTTCTCTTCTCTTCCATTCCATGCCATGCCATGCCATGCCATTCTCTCTTCTCTTCTCTTCTCTTCTCTTCTCTTCTCTTCTCTTCTCTTCTCTTCTCTCTTCTCCTCTCCTCTCCTCTCCTCTCCTCTCCCCTCCCCTCCCCTCCCCTCCCCTTCTCCCTTCCTCTCCCTTTCTCTTCTCTTCTCTTCCATTCCATTCCATTCTCTCTTCTCTCCTCCTCTCCTCTCCTCCCATCTCCTCTCCTCTATTCTTCTTTCCATTCCTTCCTTCTCCTCTCCTTTCCCCTTCCTCCCTCCCTCCCTCCCTCTCCCCTCCCCTCCCTTCCTCTCCTCTCCTCTCCTCCAGATAGAATGAACAATATCTTTTATTTTGAAATTGAACTTGAACTAGTAGGCTTTTAAGGGATCATTCAATGATAAATACCACAGCCTTTCAGAAGACTAGTATGGCAATATGTATAAGGAATATTGGTATGGCCTGAATGATGCTTTGCAAAGAGTGGGTGTAGCATTTTCTGGACAGGTGTATCTGCAGAAACCATATTCTAGTTTCTTCAGCAACCCTGGCCCTTGAAGGACAGTGACTAATGAATGAGAAGGATGTGCTGTCAGTAGTTTCAATCGATCATTAGCTGCTCGGTCGATTCCAGTTCTAGCCTTCTCCTCACCACCATCGATTGCACACCAAGATATGTTGAGGGAAGATAGAAAACACTAATTTAAAACTGGAACAGCTAAAGGATGAATCTAGGTTGTCTCCATAGTGAGCCGAGGATGAGACAAAAGGTTGTAGCATGAGATCATGTCTCCTAAACATGGTTAAGGGGAAAACTTCATGCTTTGTTTAGCAGAAAGCGCCTAGGAGCTCATAATTTTTCTGACGGAAAAAAAATCCATTTAACAGAATAGATTCAGGACAAGTAGTCTTCGATTTGCAAAGTGTTACTTAGTGAGGATTCAAAATTATGGCAAATGTCCGCTGCCACCTTATCCTTGCTTGTGCTTCATTGCTATGCCATGAACTGTGGGGAAGCAGAACGAAGGGGAGAAGGTTGGGGAAAATGAAAGTAAGTGTTGTATCTTCTTGAGATGCTGCCTCAAGGTTGACTTAACAACCGTGTCATCGCTTAATGCCCTAATAATTTGCTTTAAAACTGCAGAGTGTGCTTAACAACTGTCATGTGCACTTAATGACGGCTATGAAAAAGATTGTAAAATCAGGTCTGGTTACATGGTGACCTACTTGACTGCTGTCCCAATTTATAAACTTAACCGTGAGATTTTACGGTTGTAACTCAAGGAGTGGCTGTTACAACCTTCTCTGTTCCAACCTAAAGCTCTAACGTTATAGCAGATTCGTTCTTGAATCTTGCCAACTTCAGGAATGTAGCATCCATCACAGATTTTTTTTAAAACTGTCATGTCTTTTATTTTATTACATCATGATCAAAGCACCCAGAAGGCAGGACAAGAAGCAATGGGTGGAAACTAATCAAGGAGAGAAGCAACCTAGAACTAAGGAGAAATTTCCTCACAATGAGAACAATTAACCAGTGGAACAACTGGCCTCCAGAACTTTAGGGTGCTCCAACATTGGAGGTCTTTAAGAAGAGACTGGACAACCATTTGTCTGAAATGGTATAAGGTTTCCTACCTGAGCGGGGGGTTGGACTAGAAGACCTCCAGGGTCTCTTTCAGCTCTGTTATTCTATTCATTCTTGAATTGGGAAGCTCACCTGAGGAGGATTTATAAAGTAGATTTTATAACTGGAACAGAAAGGATATTTATTTGCATTAAACAGAACTATCTGTCTGTCTATCTTTATCTATCTATCTATCTATCTATCTATCTATCTATCTATCTATCTATCTATCTTTCTATCTATCATCTCTGTATCTGTCTCTTCTATCTGTCTCATTTCTCTCTCTAGCTATCTCTCTCTCTAGCTATCTCTCATATATATATATATGAGAGATATGAGATATATAGAATCGATAGAGATATATGATAGATAGATATGATAGATAGATATAGATAGATGAGAGATGAGAGAGAGAGAAATGATAGATAGATACGATAGATAAATAAATAAATAAATATGATAAATAAATAGATGATAGATGATAGATGATAAAAGATAGATAGATAGAAAGAAAGAAAGAAAGAAAGAAATATAGATAGATGATAGATAGATAGATAGATAGATAGATAGATAGATAGATAGATAGAGATGATAGACAGACAGACAGATAGATATGGATGGATGGATGGATAGATAGATAGAGATGATAGATGGATAGATAGATAGATAGATAGATAGATAGATAGATAGATAGATAGATAGATAGATAGATATGGATGGATAGATAGATGATAGATGGATGGATGGATGGATGGATGGATGGATATAGATAGATAGATAGAGATAGATAGATATGGATGGATAGATGGATGGATGGATGGATAGATAGATAGATAGATAGATAGATAGATAGATAGATATGGATGGAGAGATGGATGGATGGAGAGAGATGATAGATGGATAGATAGATAGATAGATAGATAGATAGATAGATAGATAAATAGATAGATAGATATTCTGTTATCCTTTCCTTCCTAATGCTCAGCATCTGAATTCGCAATGAAAGAAGTAGGGGTTAATATACTTTATGCATATTTTTTTTAAAAAAAGGGCCCTCAACGTTTTCAATTTGACTCCACTTTCGGAATAATAAATACACCACATGATGCTGTCATTGGTACATGCACTTTAGTGAACTGCTGAAACTAGAGCTCCCGCAGTGCCTTTTGCTAACAGCTGGTGGGAACTTGAGTCAAAAAATAGCCTTTACGAATTAAGTCTGGAGGAATATCACCAACGATGCCAGACAGCCTAATTTTATTTTATTTTTATTTTATTTTGGTAGGTGCAAAGAACAAATGTAAATTAATTGCACTTTTTCTTACCCTGTCTTCCTTCAGGAGGCCAAATATGGGGAGCTAATTTTGCAAAAACCTTGTAGATGCATTCTAGGATGTTGTTAGGTTTTAGTGCCTAAAATACACTCGACTTACAACCGTTCATTTAGTGACCATTCGAAGTTACAACAGCACTAAAAATAGTGACTTAGGACCCATTTTTCACACTTGCAGCAACCTCCGTGGTCATGTAATCAAAATTTGGGCCCTTAGCAACTGACTCCTACTTATGATGTTTGTAGTAGTGGTGGGTTCCTCCCGGTTCAGCCCAGTTCTGCCAAACCGGTAGCAGTGACGATATGATGTCACCGAACCGGTTCTCTTTGTTCAGGAGCTGGCCCTCCTGCCCTCCCTCCCGCGTTATTCTTACCTTTTATTTGGCCCACCCCCAATCTATTGCTGCCTCCTGAGTCCCAGCTGATCGGCTAGAAGGAAAAAAACTGTTTAAATTCTTGCCACGGGGCTTCAAAGGGCCGCCCTACAGCTGATCAGTGTTAAAAGGCAGTGTGGTGGTAGACCGGTGCCTCCAAAAACAAATGAGTAGACCAGTGCCTCCAAAAACAAATGGGTAGACCGGTACAGCTCTGCAAGCAGTTAAAAGCCTGGTAGACCAGTACATCTACTAAATCCTAAAGAATTGTCACATGACCGTCAAGCAACGCCCACAAAATAAGCCACGCCCACAGAACCGGTAGTAAAAAAATTTAGAACCCACCCCGGTTTGCAGGGTTCTGGAGTCAGTGACCTTGTGACAAGCCAAATCAATGGGGAAGCCGGTTTCACAACTGGGTTACTAACTTAGCAATGGCAGTGATTCATTTAACACTTGTGGCCTGAAAACTGTAAAATGCAAAACTCACTTAACAACTGTTTAACAGATTAACAGAGGGACCTTTTAGGTTCTCCAAGCAGGGGACTTTACACCAGTGGTGAAATCCTCCGCGGTTTGCCACCTGGGGAGAGAGAAAAACGGGCCTTCCCCACCACCCACCGAGGCCCTCCGGAGGCAGGAAACAGCCTATTTCCCTACTTCTTTTTTTTTTTTTAATTTTAAAACAAAACTTCATTAAATTTTAAAAATGTTTAAAGTATACAAGTTTTTCTTAAAAACATAAAATTATAATACACAACTCCACACACAAACTAATATTTATAATTATATATACACACATATATATATATATACCCACACAATGCCTTATTACCTATTCTATCCATCCGACAGTGCTGTTTTTTATTGTACTGATTTCTCCTGATTTTGTCTTTACCCTTTTTTCTTTTGACTTGTCCACTGGTACCATCTATTCCATACTATAAAATATTTTGAGTCTTCCTTGGCCTTTAATTCTAGGGTTAATTTGTCCATTTCTGCGCATGTGTAGATTTTTTTGCATTGCCTCCTGATCTGTCAGCAAACGATCTGTTTTCCACAGTTGTGCTAGTGCTCGTCTAGCCGCCGTGATTATGTGTAATGTTGAATACTTTATATCTTTTCTAATATTCCCTTTGATCCCGCCTAATAAAAAGACTTCTGGTTCTAATTCAATTCCATAGTCTGTTATGTTTCCCTGCTTCTGGTGGGCCCATGCGCGCCGGAGCTAAGCTCGTGTGCCCACCAATATGGCTATGTGTCATAGATTCGCCATCATGGATATAGGGTCTCCTGTTTAAGCAGGGGGTTGGACTAGAAGACTTCTGAGGTCCCTTCCAACTCTTATTATTCTATGTTCTGTTTCATCACTGCCTCCTTATCCTCTCCCGCAGGGGCCTGGGGAGCGTGAAGTCTTCCCCTCCCCAACTCTATTTATTTATTAGTTCAATTTATATGCCGCCCTTCTCCGGAGACTCAGGGCGGCTTAAAATGTGTTAAGCAATAGCCTTCATAGTTTGTGTATACACCTGCTTAGTAGGGCTTTCGTCCCCCCTATAACACACACACACACATATATATATATATATATGGTCTTTGGTTATTTGGGTCTTCTCCCGCGTAGAATTGGAAGTATCTTGGCGACGTTTCGACGAAGTCTCATTCGTCATCTTCGGGCTGGTGTTCTCGGCTTCGTGCTTCCAGGAGCAATGTGGAAGCACGAAGCCGAGAACACCAGCCTGAAGATGATGAATGAGACTTCGTTGAAACGTCGCCAAGATACTTCCAATTCTACGCGGGAGAAGACCCGAATAACCAAAGACCTACATACAAACACCCGCGAAAACCTCAGAAAACAGATAGATAGATAGATAGATAGATAGATAGATAGATAGATAGATAGATAGATAGATAGATAGATACAAAGTCAGCTTATTGCCCCCACAATCCGGGTCCTCATTTTACCTACCTCGAAAGGATGGAAGGCTGAGTCAACCTTGAGCCTGGTGAAGTTCGAACTTGCAGTAATTGCAGGCCACTGGTGCTAGTTAACAGCACTTTAGTGTGCTGCACCACCAAGGTTCTTACTGGGGTCTGTTGACTGCAAGCAACCTATTTTATGGTTTATTTCTGCCCGGATGATTATTTGCTAAAAAATTGCTATAGGAATAGGGGTTTTTTTTCCCCCAACATCGCCTAAAAGCTAACAGGAAGTGATCTTGGAGATTCCTTTCCAGCTGTGTGATTTAGGACCTTTTAAAGCTTCTGAACGTCTCCGGGGGCTATGTTTCCAATTTAGCAATCCCCTCCCTCCTTCCATCTCATTTTTATCCTACCTAACTATAATTCTCCATTTTTTTTTTTTGTCTTTGATCCATTAAAGCCGATAGCCCAGGAGTTTTATTGATTAAGTGCTAAGATTTCCATGGACCTTCCATTTCATACTGGCTGTGAGCTCTGATCTGGAGAGTGTAAGGGGAACGCAACGTCTAATAACTCTTCCCATTATATTTTAATAGGTCTGTTTTTCGGACCGGGATGAAAAATATCAATCTGTTTGTGGGTTTTACAAGGCTGCGTTATCCATTGGAGGGGGCTTATCCTTGGGTTGTGTGGGGCTTTGAGGAACGAGTCTTAAGAGTTTCCCTTTTGAAAAAGGTCTCGGTACCAAACAGACATTAAGAAGAGAATATTTGTAGCTCAGGGTTGAAGGAGGAGGACTGTGGGGTTCTTGGCACTCTCTGAGTTTGGTGGTTTTCTTGCCCATGTTTCATTACCCAGCTAGCTAATATCATCAATGCTATGGTTGTACGGGCCTGGTGGCTCAGCAGACTAAAGCATTGTGATTAACACCAGATGTCTGCAATTACTGTAAGTTCGAATCTCACCAGGCTCAAGGTTGACTCGGCCTTCCATCCTTTCTAAGGTAGGTAAAATGAGGACCCAGTTTGTGGGGGCAATAAGCTGACTTTGTATAAATATCTCCGGAGAAGGGCGGCATATAAATCGAACCAATAAATAAATAATAAATAAATAAACATTCATCACCCATCGATACAGTTCTTTAAACGCTTTAAAATATGATTTGTGACTCCTGGGATACACAAGGCGCTCAAATAATTTTTTGGTTTTCAAGATCTCCAACAAGCAATCTGTACATCTTAATATCAGCATTTTGAACAATTAGGGTTCTACAGGCTGGCACAGAAGTCTTAAGCAACTAGCAGCCTTTGGGGTATTAAATGTGTTCCTTTCAATGAAGAGAAAGAAGTGAGTTCAAAGATTGGGGGGGGGGGAATTAAGATATTTTGCAAAGCGAATCATTATAACAGAATACGCATAGAATTTAGCAGCAGATGGGGAAGCAGAACTAAAAATAGGGATGCTCTCAGCACAAAGAAAAGGCAAAAACTTTTAAATTGTGTAGCGTTCACACACAGGCGTTGTACACACCCAACTATAAGGAGGGGGCAGTGGGCACAGACTGGCTTCAGCACAGAGGAGTAGAGAAAAGGTAACGTTCTAGAGAACAAGGAAAGGAGGGAAAGACGAAGGGGAGAAATAAAGAGATTCGTCTTTTCAGAAACGATGAGGCCGGATTCCAACATTTATTTATTATTTATTTATTAGACTTTTTTTTCCCCAGCCTGCCTTTATTGTTTTATAGGTAACTTAAGGCAGCGAACATACAATACGTAATACTCTTTCCTCCTCCTATTTTTCCTCACGATAAACAACAACCTTGTGAGGTGGGTTGGGTTGAGAGAAAGAATGAGGGAGTGGCCCAAGGTCATCCAGCCAGCTTTCGTTGCCTAAGGCGGGACTAGAACTCACCGTCTCCTGCTGATTGGCCCAATGTCACCCATCTAGCTTCATGTCTAAGGCGGGACTAGAACTCACCGTCTCCTGGTGATTGGCCCAATGTCACCCATCTAGCTTCATGTCTAAGGCGGGACTAGAACTCACCGTCTCCTGGTGATTGATCCAATGTCATCCATCTAGCTTCCTGTCTAAGGCGGGACTAAAACTCACCGTCTCCTGGTGATTGGCCCAATGTCACCCATCTAGCTTCATGTCTAAGGCGGGACTAGAACTCATCGTCTCCTGGTGATTGGCCCAATGTCACCCATCTAGCTTCATATCTAAGGCGGGACTAGAATTCACCGTCTCCTGGTGATTGATCCAATGTCATCCATCTAGCTTCCTGTCTAAGGCGGGACTAAAACTCACCGTCTCCTGGTGATTGGCTGATTGGTCCAATGTCATCCATCTAGCTTCATGTCTAAGGTGAGACTAGAACTCACCGTCTCCTGGTGATTGGCTCAATGTCATCCATCTAGCTTCATGTCTAAAGCAGACTAGAACTCACCGTCTCCTGGTGATTGATCCAATGTCACCCATCTAGCTTCATGCCTAAGGCGGGACTAGAACTCACCGTCTCCTGGTGATTGGCCCAATGTCACCCATCTAGCTTCATGCCTAAGGCGGGACTAGAACTCACCGTCTCCTGGTGATTGGCCCAATGTCACCCATCTAGCTTCCTGTCTAAGGCGGGACTAGAACTCACCGTCTCCTGGTGATTGGCCCAATGTCACCCATCTAGCTTCATGTCTAAGGCGGGACTAGAACTCACCGTCTCCTGGTGATTGATCCAATGTCATCCATCTAGCTTCCTGTCTAAGGCGGGACTAAAACTCACCGTCTCCTGGTGATTGGCTGATTGGTCCAATGTCATCCATCTAGCTTCATGTCTAAGGCGAGACTAGAACTCACCGTCTCCTGGTGATTGGCTCAATGTCATCCATCTAGCTTCATGTCTAAAGCAGACTAGAACTCACCATCTCCTGGTGACTGGCCCAATGTCACCCATCTAGCTTCATGTCTAAGGCGGGACTAGAACTCACCGTCTCCTGGTGATTGGCCCAATGTCACCCATCTAGCTTCATGCCTAAGGCGGGACTAGAACTCACCGTCTCCTGGTGATTGGCCCAATGTCACCCATCTAGCTTCATGCCTAAGGCGGGACTAGAACTCACCGTCTCCTGGTGATTGGCCCAATGTCACCCATCTAGCTTCCTGTCTAAAGCGGGACTAGAACTCACCGTCTCCTGGTGATTGGCCCAATGTCACCCATCTAGCTTCAGAAAGGAGAGGAGAGGGAAGGAGAAGGGAGGGAGAGGAAGAGGAAGGGAAGTAAGGGAAAAGGGGAGGGGAGGGAGAGGAGAGGAAAGGGAGAGGAGGAAAGGAGATGAGAAGAGAGAAGGAAAGGAAGGGGAAAGGAAAGGAAAGGAAAGGAAAGGAAAGGAAAGGAAAGGAAAGGAAAGGAAAGGAAAGGAAAGGAAAGGAAAGGAAAGGAAAGGAAAGGAAAGGAGGAAAGGAAAGGAAAGGAATTTTTCTTTCTATTTCTCTCTCCCTCCCACCCTCCCTCCCTCTCTCTCTGTCTCTCTCTCCTGCAAACCTGCTGGTAATCTCAACTTCTGTCTTGATTGTCAGTGAAGGTCATCGTCTACTCTAGATGGCTTTGTTACAAGAGTGAATGCCTGCCTCTGATTGGGCTTTTCTGGGGGGTTCTTCTTTGTTTCTTTTTTATATTTCTGTCTGCTGCAATTACTTTGATGGTCCTTCTCTGCTGCAGGGATCTTGAACAATCAGAGATCTGGCCATCCAGCCCAGTGCTCTGATTCTATTAATGGACAGGTCATAAAGCTCTGAGAAAGAACTGTGTCTGCTAGGAATACGAAACGAAGCCTGCGTCCTATGGCTTATTCCTACCTTTCTGATTTTCACTTTCCAAACCTTTTAGCCACCGAGTAAAGCCAGCAATTAGGGATCACAGTTCCTCCCTGGAACCAGACTTTGCCATTTCCAACACAATAGTCCTGATTATACCTCTGACTCCTTTCTAAATCATAACAATTTTTTTTCCCCCTTTTATTAAAGTCTGCAATTCTTACCTAATTCCGCTCAAGGGAAGTAATTTGAAAATTGCTATAATATCCTACCCTTTTTAACTATTGTTTCAAAGAAAATTATCCAGGTTGTCCTCGCCGTACGACCACAACGGAGCCCAAAGTTTCCTGTTGCTAAGTGAGCCAGGTCGGTAAGTGAATTTTGCCCCATTTTATGACCTTTATTTGGCCACGATTGTGAAGCGATTCACTGCGGTTGTTAAGTTAGTAACCCGGTTGTTAAGTGAATCCGGCCTCTCCATTGATTTTGCTTGTCCGAAGGTCACAAAATGGGAGCACGTGGCCACAGCAACCGTCATAAAGATGAACCTGTTACTAAGCATCTGAATTTTGATCACGTGACCATGGAGAGGCTGCAATGGTCGCAGGTGTGAAAAACGGTCAAAAGTCACTATTTCAGTGCCGTGGTAACTTTGAATGGTCACTAAATGAATGGTTGTACGTCGAGGACTATCTGTAATGTAAGAATTCCCTTGTCTTGCTTTCTTTTTCTGCCTTGTGGGTTTTTAAGCCCCTTCCATCTCTACCTAACCTTTAACCAGTGGTGGGATTCAGCCGGTTCGGACAAACTGGTAGTTAAATTGCTGACTGGCCCTGCCCCTTCCTGTGCTCTTTCCAGGAGTCCCCATGTGCCCCATTATGGCTCCCAGGTAAGTGCAGGGAGGCCTATTCAGCCCAAAACGGGGTGCGATGCATCCCCCCACAGCCCATTTTTGCTCTCAGGAGGCTTCAGGGAGGCCTACTAGGCCCAAAACGGGGCATGGGGGGCAGTGTGTCCCCCCCCCCTGTGGTCCGTTTCTGCTCCCAGTGGGGTACAGGAGGCCAAGTGCTGCCTGTCACACCCCTGGCCACGCCCATTATGGCCACGCCCACCCAGCCGGTCATTAGGGCAGAGAACCGGTTGTTAAATTATTTGAATCCCATCCCTGCCTTTAACCAAATTCACATTTTTAAGATGCTTGGGCCATCTTATCCTATCTTTTGAGTTATTCCAATCTAAAGTGGAAAAAATATACAGACGGTGAACAAGCAAGGGGGGTGAGAAAATAAAACTCTCCGCAGCTGATAAACGGCCGTGTAAAATATTTCATTTTATTATCATCTCGGTAAAAAAAAAAACCCTCCAGGCTCATGCTTTGGAAAAGTGCCTTCCGAAGCAAAGAGCATCCTCTGATTTAGCATAAAAGGGGTTGAGCAGCTCTGCAAATGACCCGTGTCTTCCAAAATGGTGCTGCTTAATGCTGCCAATTATTAAATAAATGATACTAAACGTCCTTTGGCGGGAGACAGATTGCACCCCGAAGTGCAAGCAGGCCAAATTAAGAAGATTTATGTCCCTCACCTGCAAGCCTCGATCTCCTAAGTAAGAGATGGCTGGATTCTTGTTTTATCCACTTTAGTGCGACAAATTGAAATCCATATATCAGTTCTGTCAACCTGATAGGAATGAAAAAGGATGGTTCTAGTTTTAACTGTGCAGGGAGAGAGGCGGCCTTTCGATGCTAATTCAGAGGACCGCAAGTTTTCAGATGAAATAAATGGGCTTTTACTCGGTAGCTAACCTGTAGGCAGGTTAGAGTAGGAAGTCATTAGCTGTATGGGCCCCATAAAGGGAGAGTAATTCTATTTTCTTGCCTGCGAATCAGACAAACAAGAAAATTAGATTTGGGATGATTCAGCCTTACTGGAAAACAGTAGAATATTTGGAGTTGCACGAAACCACTGTCTCATCCTGCAGGCAAAATGGGCATTCTGCAAATATATTTAAAAGATAGAGACAGACATCGATTTTCTTTCAAAAGAGAGTATTTCTCCTGTTTTATTGTTGTTGTTGTTGTTGTTGATGATGATGATGATAAAGTTATTACTCCAACTAAATCAAACTTTGATACGGGAAAAGGCACAGGAGTCACCTGATTGATTTAAGTCCATTTAATCAGGTGTGGATTGGTGCAGTAGCTCAGTGATGGTGAACCTTTTTGCTGTCACATGCCAAAAGAGGGGGGAAGGTGGAGGGGTCACGCGCACGTGTGCCCACACCCACAATTCAATGTGCCTCACCCTCCAGCGCATGTGTGCACGACCCCCCTGTGCTCTGCCCGCTTTTGGCACGGTGGGCCCTCCGAGGCTGCAGAGCCTTTCTAGGAGCCTGGGGAGGGCGAAAACATCCTTTCCCACCCTCCCGGAGGCCCTCCGGAGGGCAGAAATGGCCAACAATAATAAAATAAAAGTCAATCCAGAAACACAATAGTTACAATAACTTCACTGATCACAAATCATAAAAGTAACTGAATGATTAATACAGCATTGAATTGTCATGCGACAATTATTTTATTATTTCATTTTATTATTAAAATTTATAGGCTGCCCTCCTCCCATAGGACTCGGGGCGGCTCACACAATAAAACAAGAACAATGATGACAACAATGCAGTGTTAAAATCTAATCCAAAAATTAAAATCCCCAATTAAAAACCCCATAATTGGTCAGGGAATTTGATGGAAAAGCCATGTCTTAAGGCCAGTGCGGAATGTGCAGAGATCGGGAACCATCCAGAGTTCGGTGGGTAACCCATTCCAGAGGGCTGATGCAGCCACAGAGAACGCCCTCATCCTGGGGGCTGCCAACCGACATTGTCTAGCCGACGGCACCCGGAGGAGGGCAGCTCTATGAGAACACACGGGACGGTGGGAAGCCAGTAGGAGGTGGTCCTGCAAGTACCTCGGGCCCATGCCATGTAGGGCTTTATAGGTGAGTACCAGCACCTTGAAGCGGATCCGGAAGGCCACCGGCAGCCAGTGCAGCTTGCGCAGGAGAGGTGTTGCCCGGGAGTAACGGGAGGCTCCCGTAACAACCCGCACAGCTGCATTTTGGACCAGCTGGAGCCTCCGGGTACACCCCAAGGGCCCCAATTAGCTGTGGTGAGTTATACTAGACCCACTGCATGAGTAATATCCATGATGTTTCCTAAAACCAAGCTTGACTCAAAGGGAGGTACAGTACTAAGTTTGTAGAACTTTAGAATATCTGAATTAGAACAATTAGAATTATTACTTTATGGTTACTGTATTTCCCCAAAAATAAGACCCTGTCTTATATTTTTTTGAACCCTGAAATAAGCACTTGGCCCTATTGCCATGCTCTCAAAAGCCCGATTGGGCTTATTATCAGGGGAAGTCTTATTTTGGGGGAAACAGGGTAGTTTCCATAAAATAATCTAAAATATGCAGTGGATTATTTTATATAGCATAAATTCAATAAATAAATAACAGTAGTGGCCAAAATTGTGGAAGCCTTTTGTGAAAAGTGTATTTTCTACAACTAGCTAGTAACACCACTTTTCTTTGGAGTAGTACCATAAAATTATATATCAAATGGAAAAGATAATTTAATCAAGAATGTAATGCAATAACTTTTAGGAAGGATTTGCTATTAGAATAGCAGTTACAGTATAAAGAAGAAAAGTGAACCACGTAAAAAAACCCCAGAGCTATACAAAAATTATCACCATAGAAAAAACGAAATACACAAAAATTATCACCATGTCAGTTAATAGTTGGGTAACCTTTAGCATGAATTTCGGCCTTACAACCTCTTCCCATGGAGTGAACCAAGTCTTTTCATTCTGCAGCTGTTCTAATGTGAAACCAAGATTGAAGGATGGCTTCTATGAACTGGAGCTTATTGCTGAGTCGCTTCTAACAAGTTTCTTTAGTTGGCTCCATCAACTTTCCATTGAGTTAAGGTCTGGGCTATTCCCAGGCCATTCCAGCAGTGGAATAGGATTATCTTGAAACTCCAAAAAAAAAAAAAAAAAAAAAAAAGTGGTGCTATTAGTCATCAAACCTCACAAATACACTTTTCCCAAAAGGTTTCCACAATTTTGGCCACTACTGCTAGATTTCAGCACCTCGGATAGTTCCATATTTAACATGGGAAAAGCCTGCATAGCATAGCTGGCTGGAGAATTCTGGAAGTTGAAGTCCACCAGTGGTGTGATTCAAGTAATTTAACAACCGGTTCTCTGCCCTAATGATTTCTTCTAACCACCACTTTGCCAAACTGCTCCGAAAGTTGACAACTGGTTCTCCCGAAGTGGTGCGAACTGGCTGAATCCCACCACTGCATCTGGGTCAGTGGGTGGAGCCTCCCGCCGGTTTTACTCCGAACTGGAGGCAACCCATCAATGGCTGACATCTGTTTTGCAACCATTTATTTCATTAGGCTGAAGAGATGGGAGTCTTACTTGACTGCTCTTAATGAGGCGTAAGATTGCTATGGGCCGCAAATGATGATGAATGTCATGTAACTCTTCGTAACAATTTGCTCCAGCTGAAAAGGCATGGAAGATTTATGCTATGACAACAAAAACAAAGCCCTTTCTCTCTGTTGCCCTCTTGCACACGTGTGTGTGTATGCTCTTTCACACACACAAACAAACATACCAGAAGATCTGCTAGCCCCTTCCCCGCGTACCTGATTTCCTTAATTTATTCAGACTGGAAGAATCGATCAGAAAAATCCATCTCCATTCTAACGTATATCGCCCATTAACTCACCTATTTATTTGTTAATGCTAATGTATTTATTGTCTTATGGGTTTAATCATTTATAATATTGTTTATCAGATTGTAAACCACTTAGAGTCATATGACAGTGAGATGGGGAAGGAAGGGAGGGAGGGAGGGAGGGAGGGAGGGAGGGAGGGAGGGAGAAGGAAGGAAGGAAGGAGAGCGAAAGGGATAGGAGAGGGAAAGAAAGAAAGAAAGAAAGAGAAAGAAAGAAAGAAAGAAAGAAAGAAAGAAAGAAAGAAAGAGAAAGATCTTCTTAATATGTAGCTACAATAGTCTTCAGCTTACAACTATTTGTTTAGTGACCAATCAAAGTCATAATGGCACTGAAAAAGTGATTTATAACTGATTTTCCCTCTTAACAACCATTGCAGCATCCCCACAAGCACACGAGCACAATTTGAATGCTTGGCATCTGGCATGTATCTTTGATAGTTGCACTGTCTTAAGGGTCCTGTGATCCCCGTTTCTGACTTTCCCAGCCAGTTAAGTTTCAACAAGGAAAGTGAATGGAGGAAGCTAGATTCGCTTAATGACTGCATGATATATTTAACGACTGTAGCGATTTACTTAAGAAGTATGGCAAAAATGGGGCAAATCTCCCTTCACAAGTGCCTTGCTTAGCAATGGAAATTTTGGGCTCCATTGTGGTTCAATCAGAACAGAGCTGGAAGGGACCGGGGGGGGGGGGGGCTCAAGGAGTTGTAAGTCAAGGATGAGCTGTACTTGAATCTTATGTTCATCTCCAGATGTTCCTCTCTGATGATTGTCCTAAAGGTGTTTTCTTCAAGAGGCAACTGGACTTTCTGGTTTTTCTTTGAAGACTTCTCATCCAAGAAGCTTCTTTAGCTCAGTGTGGATGGTGGGGAATGGAAGGATTTAAACTCCTTGCAGATAGCTGGTCATTTGCATCCTTTTTGAGGGTCGTTGAGGCCACTTGGAGGTTTATCTGTGTCCTCAGGGTCACCGCACCCATTTGCATTACTCAGGTGACCCTAAGGACAGGGATAAACCTCCAAGTGGCCTCAACGATCCTCTAAAAGGATGCAAATGACCAACTGTCTTCAAGGAATATAAATCCTTCCACTCCTCACCATCCACTCAGAGCTGAAGAAGCTTCTTGGATGAGAAGTCTTCAGAGAAAAACCAGAAAGTCCAGTTGCCTCTTGAAAAAGCACCTGTAGGACAACCATGACCTGGATGACTGAGAATCTCCATCGATATCTCTGATGATTGCCCAGTGCTGTCCTGGTTGGGTTTGACCAAGCCATCCTTTGTGTGTTTTCTTCTAACAGAGCCATGTTTGACTACGACAAAAGCAAGGACAGTGGCCTCCCCAGCCAAGGACTCAGCTTCAAGTATGGAGATATTCTCCACGTTATCAACGCCTCCGATGACGAGTGGTGGCAAGCAAGGAGGGTCATGCTGGAAGGCGACAGTGAAGAGATGGGAGTTATACCTAGCAAAAGAAGGTATGTTGTGTCCTCTTCTCCCTCTTTCTTTCTTCTTTCTTTCGTTCTTTTTTGCAAACCTTATTTCAAGTCTCTGTTGCAAGATCACACTTTGAGATATACAAAAATGTATAAAAGGAAAAACACAGAGGGAGAGGCACAAAGCTGTTTCACTTTTAATAATGGCCGAACTGTCCATAACATGATATTGACAATGGGGCAGTATGAATTCGTGAACAACGTATTATCTTTAAGCTTAGGGATGTGGTGGCACAGTGGCCTAATGATGCTGGAATTGCTGGCTAGAAATGATCTGCACTCTGGCGATTCGAGCCCGGCGCCGTGAGACAGAGTGAGCTCCCGTTGCTTAATTCTCAGCTCCTGCCCACCCAGCAGTTCAAAAGCATGAAACAATGCAAGTAGATAAATGGTACCACTTTGGTGGGAAAAACTGAGCTGTGTTCGTGTGTGCGGAGAGCATAAGCCGATGCTGGACCGGGCCGAACACAAGACATTGCGACATAAAGCGACACAAGACAAGGCCAACAGAGGAGCCCAGAGCCTGCAATCCGAGCACCGCTAGTCAGATGGTGTAAGAGAGTTCTCCCCCTGCAGTGCACCACAGATAGGCACACAAGTGCCAAACAGAATGAACTATCAGTTTAGGCTACTGTACCTACATTTCCCTGACAATGCATGCCATACGCTAAATAATAAATAAATAAATATATTTATATATTTAGGGAGGGAGGGAGGGAGGGAGGAAAGAAAGGAAGGAAGGAAGGAAAGAAAGAGAGAAAGAAAGGAAAGAAAGGAAGGAAGGAAAGAAGAAAGAAAAAGAAAGAGAAGGAAGGAAAAAGAAAGGAAGGAAGGAAAAGGAAGGAAGGAAAGAAGGAAGGAAGGCAAAAAGAAAGAAGGAAGGAAGAAAGAAAGAAAGTAGGAGAAGGAAAGGAAGGAAGGATGGAAGGAAAGAAAGAAGGAGAAGGAAGGAAGGAAGGAAGAAGAAGTATTAACGGAAGGTGGGAGGGAGGGAGGGAGGGAGGGAGGAAGGAAAGGAAAGGAAGGAAGGAAGGAAGGAAGGAAGGAAGGAAGGAAGGAAGGAAGGATAGATACAAGAATGCCTAATGTTGCTGACCAGGGGGGTTAATTTATTCCCAAATATCTCTGGCATAGCAAATGGAACTAAAATCCAGAAAAGCCAATTAATTAATTCACTCAGTACTCTATCCTGCCCTCACAATCCAGGAGTTTAACCCTATTCAAGCAATAGGCTAAATCATAAATCATGGCTTACGGAACACAACAACCGAAGCCACAAACAGACAAGCAAGTCTCGTTACGGTGTGACGATCCCAACCCGAAGCAGGTTTTCTACTTAAAAGCAGAAACGAATCGTAAAAACTGAGTCACGCGGCGAGGTGAGAGAGGGAAAGAAAAGCTAACTTAATATTAGCGCGTAATCATCATCATTAAAAGACCGAATTTAGCTTTGACCTAATTATCTTTGTTCCCCAAATATGCCGTGTTCCCTTTCTCCGTTTAGGACTTCCAATTTTCCTTCCCTTTCGATGTCTTTTCCCTTGCGTCCTTTTTTTCCCACCCACCCCCCATACGAAACTTCATCTTCGAAATTTAAAATGGAGAGTTTTGAAAGGTTCAAAGATCAACCGCTCTGAATATGAAAGCTGCATTTCGATGTCTATAGGCGGCTTTCTCAGAGTGTGGGGGAAGGGAGAGAAAGATTTATTCCAAAGTTCGTCTGTAACTATAGTAACACGAGCTTGGTGTGCTTGCAGCTGGCAATGTTAAAAACGGGCAGTTTTGAAAAACAGAAGTATATATTTTATTTCTTCTTGAAGATAATGTTCTCCGAGTCATTTTGTTCCACAATAATTAACTCGTGTAGTTTTCACACTTCTTCCCGTAGTCAAAAATAACTCCTCCTTATGTAACCTTGGGAAACTGGGTTTCTCCTCCTGAAGTATAGCTATCTATCTCTGCCGCCTGGTGAATCTGTTACGGGGTTATTGTTACAGTGGTAGGTCTAAAACAGGGGTGTCAAACTCAAGGGCTAGGGACCAGATCCGGCCTGCGGGGTGCTTAGATCTGGCCCGCCCTGGAAACAGTGAAAGACTGGCCCGCAGGGCCTCTGCCAGTGAAAATGGAGCTCGGGAGGGCCGTCACAGTGAAAAACAGAACTCGGGAGTCCATTTTCGCTGGCAGAGCACAGTTCTTCAGAACCTGCTAAATTTCACCCCTGAACTGCAGTGATTCACTTAACAACTGTGGCAGGAAAGGTCATAAAATGGGGCAAAACTCACTTAACAAATGTCTCACTTAACAACAGATATTTTGGGCTCAATTATGGTGATAAGTCGACGACCACCTGTATAGCTATAATGATAATAATGGATTTCATACATATTTCCATTTTCTTTCCTTCCTCTCTTTTTTTCCCTTTCTCTCCAGGGTGGAAAGGAAAGAAAAAGCACGTTTAAAAACAGTGAAATTTAATTCCAAGCCTGGTGTGATCGATGCCAAAGGGGTATGTAGACATGAATCTAACTGTTGGTTCCCTCAACTCTTCTAATTACAGGTATTTTAAAATAGGCCAGGAAAGAAAAATGAGAATTTATTCACTCAAGAAATATGAGAAAGAAAGAAAAAATGTTTTATTAAGAGTGAAAGCGGGGAAGGGCGTTTGGATTGTTTTTAATAAGAAAGTGATATTGTAAACTAATTAAGTATTACTAGCAAATCATGCCACTCATCCTCAATACCTCAGTTGCTATTGCATAGTTCTCCCACACACATATACATACACAGGTTGGAACACACATTCAAGTTTTAATAAATAAGATACGCACTTGAGACACGAATCAGAACAGTCAGCTCAACCGACCAGCAGCTCAAATCACCCATCCATTCACCTTTCCTAATTCAGCTTAGAAAGGATGAAATTCCCTGAGTTGTTTTGGCTTTGTGTGTGTGTGTGTGTGTGTGTGTGTGTGTGTGTGTGTGTGTCACACAAAACAACAGTGGGTCAGCTGCATCTGGACAGAAAATGTGTGCATGGTCAACCTGGTTACAACATTGTCATTTGGCTCGTTAGGGATTATCCATCTAGATCAAAATGGTTTCTTACCAAAAAGACAAATAAAGCACAATTTAAGGTTCATTTTAGACACATTAGAATATTATGAAAAACATCCAGGAAAACAAATGGTGCTAATCTTCTTAGACACCCAGAAGGCTTTTGATAATGTAAGTTGGCAATTTATAATACATCAACTAAACTGTATGGACTTTGGAGAAGAATTCATAGATGTAATTAAGACAATTTATCATAAACAAACAACTAAAGTAATTGTAAATGGGGACTACACAGAGAACTTTAATATAAAGAAAAGAACAAGACAAGGATGCTCGCTATCACCGTTATTATTTATATTGACTTTGGAAGTCTTGAAAAGGAATATCAGACGAAATCCAGAAATTATAGGGATTAGGGGAAGGCTGAAAAAGAAATGGCGAGACATCTAAACAGATATTCCTCGATTTATGACGCTTAACAATGCGTAACAACCATTTGAAGTTGCTCTAATCAGTTCTCCCCCACAGTCACATGACTGAACTTTTGGTGTTCAGCAACCATTTATGCCATTTGCAGAGGTCAGTGGTGATCTGACCGCATTTTATGAAACTTTTGCCCAGGGGTGAAATGTAAAATTTGTTACTACCGGTTCTGTGGGAGTGGCTTAGTGAGGGGGGGGTTATTGTGACTGGGTGGGCATGGCCAACTTTTTTTAAAAACAAACTTTTCAAAGCATTTTTTCTAATTCTTTGAAAAGCCTCTGCCGATCAGCTGGGATCATCAGAGAGGCTTTTTAAAAAATACCTCTCTAATGATCCCAGCTGAGTTGCCTGATGGTAGAGAGGTATCTTTAAAAAAATACCTCTCTGCCAATCAGGCAACTCAGCTGGGATCATCAGAGAGTTTTCAAAGCATTTTTTTTAACCACCTCTTTGGCCAAGAGGTTGCAGGAAAAAATGCTTTGAAAAGCCTCTGAGGATCCCAGCTGAGCCGCGCGATCATCAGAGGCTTTTTTTTTAACTTTTAAAAGCATTTTTTCATCGGAAGAGGTTGTAGAAAAAATGCTTTTAAAAGTAAAAAAAAAAAAAAGCCTTTGATGATCATGTGGCTCAGCTGGGCATGGGGGTGGGGGGTGGCACAGCGATTTTTGCTACCGGTTCTCCGAACCACCTGTGCTATTGCTACCGGATCGGGCGATCCGGTCTGAACCGGGAGCATTTCACCCCTACTTTTGCGCAAAACCGGCATTTATGTTCAGTTTTCGGCAAAACCATGTCCATATTGAACCATTGGTTCACTTAAAGACTATGGCAACTGCTTTATCATCGCTGATAAATGATCACTGCAAAACAAAGAGTTCGTAAGATCAGGTTGGTCATGTAAGCGTTCCAGTTTACGACTCTCACGACTTAAGACCTTGGACAAGTGTCTATTTTAGTTGATGGTATATAAGGAGCCAGAGTTACTTGTGAACTGGGAACATTTCTGGAGATTTTCAGTCCTGCAGGTCATGATTTACCAAAGGTGACTTTTTCAAAAGGCAACTGGACTTTTCTTTTCCTTGAAGATGTTTCACTTCACTTCACAAGAAGCTTCCTCTGTGCTGAACTGAGTTCTAATTCCACTTTAGCCATGAAAGCCAGGTGGGTGACTTTGGGCCAATTCCCAGCAGACAGTGTGTTCTAGTCCCGCCTTAGCCATGAAAAATGGCTGGGTGACTTTGGGCCAATCCTGAGGACACAATGAGTTCTAATCCCGCCTTAGACATGAAAGCTGGCTGGGTGACTTTGGGCCAATCCCCAGCAGACAGTGAGTTCTAATCCCGCCTTAGTCATGAAAGTCAGCTGGGTGACTTGGGCCAATCACCAGCAGACGGTGAGCTTTAGTCCTGCCTTATGTATGAAAGCCAGCTGAGTGACTTTGGATCAGTCATTTCTCTTTCAGCCCAACCCACCTGACAAGGTTGTTGTTGTGTGGTAAATAGGAGGAAGTATTTCCACACTCATTTGCACTACTCCGGTGACCCTGAGGGCACAGAAAAACCTCCAAGTAGCCTCAACGATTGTCTAATAAGGATGCAAATGACCAAGTTTGCAAGGAATATAAATCCTTCCATTCCCCACCATTCAGTCAGAATTGAAGAAGCTTCTGGAATGAGAAGCAAAATGTCTTCAAGGAAAAATGAAGTCCAATTGCCCCTTGAAAAAAAGCACTTTTGTGAACCGTTAGCACCACAGCCGATACAAAGAAACCTCCATTTGAGATTCAATTCTTGTGAAATATATTGCAATTTTTGTTTAACGGTCACCTCTGATGAGCCTTTATTAGTAGGACTGATATGCAAATTGGCATCTTGCATTTTGCTAACCTAACCTGGGGAGATGGGGGAAAAAATAAATAATGATCTGTAGAAAAAGAAATCGAGCTGAAAAGAATGGTTTGGAGATTTAAGTAGCCTTTTGCCCTTTATTTTGACATATCTCCTTGAAGTTACAAAGAGCTTTAAGTCACTTCCTGCCTGCCAATTCTTCTCCAGCGTTCAAGGACAGACGGCGTTAGAGGGAGCATATTACTGTTATAAAAGGATTCAAGAAATACCTCAGAGCATTCTTAAAACCTAACCATAACTCATGACAATCTCTTTATGACCTCCACAAAAGTTTATTTATTTTATTTATTTATCTATTTTATTTATTTTGTCAAGTACATATTAGATAATATATATAAGTATAAGCATGAATTGAATACATAAAATGAATACAATTAAAGAGAACATTAGGTTATTAGTTATTAGTTATTATTAATTATTAGGTTGTTAGAATATTAGTTCCATTCTTGTGGGGGGTTTTTTAGCCATCCCAAAAATCAGTATTTATTTTCTGGACGTCCATTGCAGAGATCTTGATGAAGTTACCATTCCCAAGCATACAGTACATCTTTTGGCTTAAGCAACACCTGGTATCCTAATATTTAGAACATAGAATAAAGGAGTTGCAAGGAAACTCAGAGGCCTTCTAGCCCAACTCCCTGCTCAACCAGGGGACTCTGTATCATTTCAGAAAAATGGTTGTCTAATCTCTGAGCAGTAATCTCTTTTTTCAATCAAAAGAGTCGGCAGTTCGGCGGTTCGAATCTCTAGTGCCACGTAATGGAGTGAGCTCCCGTTCCTTGTCCCAGCTTCTGCCAACCTAGCAATTTGAAAGCACGTAAAAAATGCAAGTAGGAAAAGTAGGGACCACCTTTGGTGGGAAGGTAACACCGTTCTGTGCACCTTTGGTGTTTAGTCATGCCGGCCACATGACCATGGAGACGTCTTCGGACAGCGCTGGCTTTTTGGCTTTGAAACAGAGATGAGCACCGCCCCCTAGAGTCAGGAACGACTAGTACATATATGCAAGAGGAACCTTTACCTTTATCTTTTAATCTCTTTTTGAAAGCTTCCAGTAATGGAGCACCCACAACTTCTGAAGGCAAGCTATTGAATCAGAATCAGAATAAAGCAGGAAGGGACCTTGGAGATCTTCTAGTCCAACCCCCTGCTTAAGCAGGAAACCCTGTACCATTTGTCCAATCTCTTCTTAAAAATCTCCAGTGTCAGAGCACTCACAGCTTCTGGAGGTAAGTCATCCCACTGCTTATCATTCTAGACAAGTAGCTGTCCAGTTTTGTCTTAAAAGCCTCCAGTGATGGAGAACCTACAACTTCTGGAGGCAAGATTCCACTGATTAATTGTCCTCACCATTAGGAAGCTTCTCCTTAATTCCAGGTTGCTTCTCTCCTGACGGTAGGAGTATCTACAGGAGGAGGTCAAAAAAAATAAATTAAATAAAATCTATGACCATGAGATCAAATTAAACCAAATCTTAACCAGCATAAACCATGAGATTGTAAGCTCCACCTGCATGCACTCAAGTCAGAAGCACCAAGGAAGGTTTCAAAGCCAGTAACATCGCCATTGACCTGGGGACGCTCCATTGAGGGTGCCTTTTATGTCTCCAGCAGGAGCTGGAGTGAAGGACAAGAGTTCAACCCCGCCCCACACCAGCTCTCGGGTCTCGAACACAAGCTTGCTAACGTCCTGCCCGGGGGTGGTATTCATTTACCTTCCCTACCGGTTCACAAATGTGAGTGCACGCACCACCTCTGCAGTCACTGCTACCGATTCTCCCGAACCGGGCTGAACCAGCAAAATACCACCTCTGGTTCCAACCTCTCATACTCCATAGCCCCACCTATTTTCAGCCCCAAATCATGCATCCCTATCTGAAGACATAAAGTTGAGAGAGGCAGGTGAATGAGAACGAGCAGAATCATTTTTGGATCCTTGGAGATATTTTTTCTCCTCCCCTCCCCCCTCCTAAATTTTAGCAGGTGCCCAGTCTTTAGACAAATGACATCTTAAATGCCCTTTTCTGGTCTACAATCAAAGCTGGAGGGGATCATTCTTTCACGCAGCTAACAATACCTCACCGAAGCCAGGATCTGAGGAGAATTTAATTACCCTTTAATTTTGTAAATCGTTCTTTTTGGCACCTAACGGCAGAAGGGCTATCAATCTTAGCCCTTCCGAAGTCCTTTATGGGGTGTGATATTTTGCAAAGACCATTGTGAGGAAGCCAACCTTCTGTTCCCCTTGTCGCTTTTAATCTTGAGTTCAGCCTGTGGGAAAAGGTCATCTCTAGACTACAGGCGAATCTTAAGGTGATTTAAATAGCTGTTACGTTGTAGGAAGGAAAGAGGCACGCTGTGGCCTCATTCATCGACGGAGGGCCCGAGAGCTTGATGGAAGACCTGGAGCTTTCGCGACCCCAGGATCAAAGAATCCGGCATAGCTCTGAAGACCACCACAATTGAAATTACACTGCTTGAAGAGCAATTTTCTGTACTCAACAGCCTGTTTTATCTTCTTGAGATGTGGTCTTCTCATTTTAAAAAAAAAAACACACACGCAAAAAAAAAGGCTTAGAGAATGAACCTTCATCATTTCTGCTGTTTCTTAGCCAGCTTGAAGCCAGAAAATATAATACTGTACGCCGTTTCGGGCCTACGATAAGGAGAACTTAAATGTAGATGTAAGCAATCAGGGGTGGACTTCAAAAATTTTAGCAAGGGGTTCTCTGCCCGGTTGCTGGGTGGACGTGGTCATGGTGGGCGTGGCCTAGTTGGCCTCCTGCACCATGGGGGGGGCATTTTTGCCCTCCCCGGGCTCCAGAGGCTTTCCTCGAGCCTCCAGGAGGGCAAAAATGGCTTCCCCAGGCTCCAGACGCCCTCTGGAGGCCAGAAACGGGACTGTTTCTGGCATTCCTGAACTTCTGGTAGGCCCGTTTTTTGCCCTCCCCGAGCCTCCTGCATCCAAAATGGGCCACGTGGGGACTCCCAGGAGGGGAGGAGCAGGGGGGAGTCCAGCGAGGAGTGAGATTCTGGGGTTCTCTGAACTGCACAGAATCTTAGCTAGAGGTTCTCCCGAGCTGAAAACGGAGCTGGGGAACCTGTTTTTGCTGGCAGAGCGCTCAGGCCACCACAGGCGCCCCGGACAGGAGTGACGTCGAGCTGGCTATGCCCACCCTGGCCACACATACCCCAGCCCCTCCTCCCCTCCCCCGAGGTCAAACACAACCATGATGCAGTCCTCAATAAAATCAAGTTTGACACCACTGGTATAAGGGCTCCTACTTGAAAACAGGGGTTTGGGCTAGAAGACCCCCATGATCTCTTCCCTCCTTGTTATTCTGTTATCCTTTGAAGCTGTTGAAGTAACAATTCTACGATAACCTATTTTTAAAAGCTCTTCCTTGTTCTGGCTGTTTTCCAAGCTTATTCCGTTCGGCATGACTGCTCGATAGATTAATTGGCCTCCCCCAGAGTCTTTAGCCAGCCCATGACAGAGCCATGGAGGTGCATCTGATGGTAATTCTTAAAATTACCAACTGGTGTATTATGGACATCCAGTAAACATTCTAGCCTAAGAAATTAGATCTATCCTTTCCTGTTGATAGGTTAGGCTACCATCAGATTACTGCCACGAACTCTGTAACTTTGAAGACTATTTGGAGCTACACCTGGTCCAGGACTCAGAACCTGAGGGTGGAGTCAAGAGAGAAATAAGCCTAGAATCGTTACGTTCCCACAGACTGTCCAAGTCCAACCTCTCTTGAAATCCCTTAACTCTTATCTCGCACTAGCTTAATGTTGAGTGTTAGTTGACCGGATTCTTGTATGTGTAGGCATGAGCAATCAATCATATTAATTAGAACTTGATGAGTGGCCCTGATTCTTTGCAACTATCACTGGGTGAGATCATTGGTTCCTGGAACTATGCCTTTTAGGACATGTCACAGTTAATTCCCTGAGTCAGCTGTTGTAATTTGCAGAAGGAATAACCCTGAGGAACAGGAGACAGAATCACACTCAAGATAACAGGCCAGATTTAAAAAAAAAAATATTTGGGTCAGATAAAACCCTCTCTAGTTTTCACGAAGAGAAAGGAGGGGGGTGTGCATTTAAACTTGTGAGATTTTGCTTTTTAGTATAGTCTACTTTAGAGGGTTGATAGATGTCTTCATCCTTATTATATCTTAAAAGGCTTCCTTTATTTTATTTCCTTTATTGATGTTATTTTTAATTATTTTACAAATAACTCAAAGTGGCGAGCATGTCAACACAACTTCCTCCTCCTATTTTCCCCACAACAACAACCCTGTGAGGTGGCTAGGGTTGAAAGAGAGTGACTGACTCAAAGTCACTCAGCTGTCTTTCATGCCTAAGGTGGGACTAGAATTCACAGTTTCCTGGTGATTGGCCCTAAGTCACCCAGCTGTCTTTCATGCCTAAGGTGGGACTAAAACTCACAGTCTCCTGGTGATTGGCCCAAAGACACCCAGCTGTCTTTCATGCCTAAGGCAAGGCTAGAACTCACTGTCTCCTGGTGATTGGCCCAGAGTCACCCAATTGTCTTTCATGCCTAAGGCGGGACTAGAACTCAGTCTCCTAGTGATTGGCCCAAAGTCACCCAGCTGTCTTTCATTGCTAACGCAGGGACTAGAACTCACAGTCTCCTGGTGATTGGCCCACCTAGCTGTCTTTCATGGCTAAGGCAGGACTAGAACTCAGTTCAGAACAGCATTCCCTACAATCATGGGCGCTTGGCAACCAGCATGTATTTACAATAGTTGCACCATTCTGGAATCACGTGATCGCCATTTGTAACCTTCCCGGACTGCTTTTGACAAGCAAAATCAACAGGGGAAACCAGATTTGCTTAACGACCATACTTAACTGCAGTGATTCACTTAACAACCATGGCAAAAAAAAAGTCGTAAAATTGGGCACGACAGGATTTTAAACTCACGGTCCCCTGTTTTCTAACAATCGTCTTAACACACTATACCAAACGGGCTCCTTCCTCCTTCCTTTACCAAAACAACACACTTGAGATCAGAGGTGGCCTTCAGATACTATAGCTACTGGTTCGCCCAGCACCGGAAATGTGAGCATGTGCTTTGCTCACTTCGCTCCCACACGCACCATCCTCACTTCACAAAACACAGCAATTCACTCACGCGCATCGTCCACACATGCGTGTGACGTCATAAACACAGCGATATAGGATGGGATTGCATGGGAGCAGGGGCGGGGGCAGGGGCAGGGGCGGGGGCGGGGGCGGGGGCGGGGGTGGGCCCACCCTCAGGTCACCGCAGGTCGCCACCCGCAGGTCACCGCAGGTCACTGCAGGTAGCCATTACAGGTTCGCCCTAGTCCGAACCGGCTGAATCCCATTAATGCTTCAGATGTACAAGAAATATTAAAGCAGTAGATATCGTGTATCACCCGCACTGTTAATCTCTGGCGACTTTAATGAATATTATAATATCAATCCAATTAGACCTGTTGGCCTCTAGAATTTTGTTTTAAAGAAGGACAGAAGAAAAATAGCAATGAGCCAGCGGTATTAATAGCAGGTATAATTTCATCAAGCAGGAATGAAACTCTGAAATTATCACTTCCAAGCTGCCTATTAAGCCTTTTAACTCGTTGCATTCAATTGTATCGCACTTATCTAATCATTTCCAGTTTCGGCTTCCTTTTTAATAGCCAAACTATTAGGTTTCTGGGACAATATGGCTCTTCATTATTAGTAGGAGAAAATTGACATTTAAAGGGGAAAAAATCCCCCTTTTGTTCGACTATTGGACAACAAAGTCTAGCTAAGCTAATCATGGTCAGTCGTTAAGCAAATTGCACGGTCGTTAAACAAATCCAGCTTTTCTCATTGCCTTTGCTTGTCAGAAACCAGACAGGAAGGTTATAAATCAGGGGTGTCAAACTCAAAGCCTGGGGGCTGGATCCGGCCTGCAGGGTGCTTAGATCTGGCCCGGAGGGTTGCCCTGGAAACAGTGAAGGACCGGCCTGTGGGGCCTCTGCCAGTGAAAATGGAGCTTGCGAGGGCTGTGGACGGCCTTCCCAAGCTCTGTTTTTGCTGGCAGAGGGTTGCAGGATGCCGTCCCAGCTGAAAACTGAGCTCATAAGGGTTGCAGGAGGCCATTGCAGGTGAAAACGGAGCTTAGGAGCCCGTTTTTGCTGGCAGAGCGCTCGAGTCACCACAGGCACCACTGGTAGAAATGACATTGAGCTGGCCATGCCCACCCTGACCACACACACCCGGGCCCCCCGAGGTCAAACACAACCCTGATGTGGCCCTCAATGAAATCGAGTTTGACATCCCTGTTGTAAATGATCACATGACCCTGAGGACATTGCAACCATCATAAAATAATAATAATAATAATAATAATAATAATAATAATAATAATAATAATAATTTTATTTCTATACCGCCCTTCTTCCGAAGGAGTGTACAGCCTATTAAAAGCACAAAGACAAACATAAATTAAAAATAATTAAAATTATTAAATAATTTCGGCTCAAATATAAAAATATAATACCCCAAATTTAAACCCCCAAATTTAAAACGTCCAGTTAAAATCATTACATTGATAGCCCAGCCTGGCGGAACAACAAGGCTTTGAGGGCACAGCGAAATACACGGAGGTCGGAGATCTTACCCATTTCCGGGCGCAGTTCGTTCCAAAGGGCAGGGGCTCCCACAGAGAAGGCCCTCCCCCTGGGTGTCGCCAGCCGACATAAGTTGGCCAATGGCACCCTGAGGAGACCCTCTCTGTGGGAGCGGACTGGCCGGTGGGAGGCTACTGGTGGCAGAAGTCAGTCTCGAAGATAAATATAATACAATCATAATATGCTAGTTACCAAGCGCCCAACTCTGATCATGTGACTGTGGGGATGCTATAACTGTCATATATACAAGGACAGGCCATACATTGCTTCTTTCAATGATGTTGAAACTTTGAACAACCGCTAAATCAACGCTTTTAAATGGAGGACTGTAATGGTGATGATTTTGACCTCCCAATCTCACCAAGAACCCTGAAATTGTTCGTCTCCCCCATTGTTCCTCCAGCCCAGAACTAACTTTTAGCTAGGTTCTGAGATGAGCCAAGATTAGCAATCCTGGATTAGAATTTACTCTGAATGGAGTTACCGGAATCCATACTTCTGCCCCATTTCAAGCTATCCACCAATCTTGTTTGGAATT